>JAVLVB010000286.1:3302499-3319561 GCA_032876305.1 Orestias chungarensis
TATATATATATATATATATATATATATATATATATATATATATATATATATATATATATATATATATATATATATATATATATATATATATATATATATATATATATATCACATTGCAACATACAATACAACATACAACACATTCCTCCAGCCCACTTGATATCATTAATGCACATAATGTAGTTGCAGTGAATATACAGCTATAGGCTAACAGAGGCAGGGGGAATGTAGAAAGAATATGATAATGATAGCATATAATACTATTAGTGGAATAAGAACTATATATGTGGTTATATGATGATGTGGAGTATAGCAATAATGTAACAACACAACAACAAAATCATAAGCAACAAAAGGTAAATAAATTTTGATATTGTGAGAATAAAGGGGTGAGATATCTGCTTGTCACAATCTCGCAAGATAAAATCTCCTGGATTTGTTTACCCAATTTCCCAAAATTTATTTTTTTCATTTTTTTAATGACCAAAAAGTTCTTCAAGTCAGAAATCTGGGTTTTCTGTCTGTGATGGTGGTTTGTGGGTTCCTTTTTACGATTCTCCAAGCCTCCATTGATGGAGCTTCAAAGCCTGGAGCTGCTGGGTCGCATGGAGGACTGACTAAAGCACGTTTACTTCGCACACTTGTGCTTAATAATTATCCAACCTGCAGGAGGATGACAAAAGTTGGTACGAGTCCTTTAATGCGGAAGTGTTAGCCTCTGTGGTGACCTCTGTGCTACTTTCATCTGGGCTACCCCAAGAATCTCAGAAAACCAACTTTCTAGAAACTTTCTAGAACCTCCTCTTGGTCTAATTCCACCACAGGCACCATCCACGCTCCTCTTCTTTATTTCCATTCCTTTGTACGACCTTTTAGCCATCCACCAACAACCTACCTCTGCTCCTGCCTCTCCATGCCTTACTTGGTTCTGCCCAGTTCCTTGCTTTTTTTTAAGAAAGCCTGGATCATTTGTACTTTCTTAGTTCATATTTCTCATCACTTTGATGCCTTAATCCTATCTTCTGACTACTGAAAACCACAAGACTTCATAAGATTTTCAACACGTGAATTTATGATCAATAACCCAATCCTGATTTGAACCACTCTACAATCTTTACCCTGACTGGTTTATTTCTATATTCCTGCATTATATTGCATGTCTTCACACTGTTTGAACGCCCTCCTCTAACAAACATCTGAGGCTTTAACAAGAACAATATCAACAGAAATGAAATTACTAACAGGAATCCTCCAACTGGGTAATTGTGACTTCATTAGTGGCACTTAATTTAATTCTTTTAAATATCAGTGTGAAACTGGCTTTTTCGTTACCATGGCAACTTGAAGATGTTATTTCATCTCTGTTTATAATTTAACTATAGTTAATTTTCTTAAATCTTACCTTTACAATGTGCTTTTAAAGTCATCTTTATTCTTAATTTTTTACTTTTAAAATACTTTTTAATATCGATATTAAACACTTTGAATTGTCTAGTAAATTAAATGGGCTAATTCAAATACATTTGCCTTGCTGTCCTTCTTCAAAGTGTATTCTTATCCTGGTTAAAATTGTTACTGCTGTTGTTGGCCAACTGCATTTGGATGTAAGTCACACAAAGGTTTCAGTGGCCACTTTTTAAAGAAGGCTTTGCAATATACAGTATGTGGATTTATTTGAACCTACATCAAAAATTGTTTAGTTGCATTTCTCACCAACTCAGAAAAGGACCTTTCCTGTTTAATCTGTATCATCCGTTGACTGTAAGCATGTTTACATTTAATTTAAGCCTTTCATGAGTGAAGCCAAGCCAACTGCTGGAGTTTTGCATTCACCAAGCTTTTGACATGTGAGCTGGAACTTTTTTTTCCACTTTCATTGATTGCTTTGGAAATAAAAACTAATGCCAAGCTCCTAAAAGGAACTGAGGTTATTCTCAGTTTCTCCTTCCACCGCTTCCCTCAAAGAGGATATTTTTAGGTCATGCACTGCAGATTTTTTTGAGATGCTCATTGTCCACAAAGCTTATTGCTGAGAACATTTTTGGCTTGCCTGGTTTACTTTGACAATGTTCTTTTTTTATTTATCCGCCTCTAAGCCTCAAGTTCTACACGTTAACATAATTTCAGAGCTGACAAACCGATTATTGCGTGTCTGCAGCTGACAAATCTATTCTTCAGAGTAAACAAGAACATTGCAGCAATGCATGAAGTGCCTTGTGAACCCTGTGCTGTCATAACTGGCACCTTAAGGTACTTAAAGAGTAGTCTGTCAATGCCTGTGTGGCCATTCTCAGTGATGCCGCTGCTTCTTCACCCAGGTAGATGCAAGCTTTCAGAAACAGATACAACATATTCTACTGAGTAATTCCCTGCACAGATTCTCATTTTCTTAGATGCATGAACTATCAGTGCTTCGACTGCTAGACAAGAGAGGATATTAGGTGATCGGATAGATCACTCAAACAGTAAAACCACTCAGCCACTGCAGGAAGACAACGTAGGTTTCGCATCTCTTTTTGCCTCTATCATCTACTGCAGTGAATATTTAATGCACTGTATTCAGTGGCAGACATAATGCCTCTTTTAGTGATGTGGGTGCAGAGTCCTTGCTTTCACAATAATACCACTGATGAACCACTACCTCTCCTGCTTCAAACATACCGTTAATGTAGATGTATTGCTGAACAAATCACAGCCTTTGTACAGCCCTTAATCACCTCCCTATTTGCCCCCCTATGTTGTTAATCACAGACTTGCTGGGCTTGATTTAATTTAAAAAAAATTGCTAATGTGGTAATTTGTCATGCAATGCCTCCTCCATGTTTGTTCACCACATCATGTCTATGCTCTTACCCTAATTACAGTGATTGCCTGCAAGTTTACGCCAGTAAAGCCTTTAGACACAATAGAACATTAACTTTGATATGATAAGACATTGCACAAGCAAAAGAGTGGCTTGTTTATCTGTTTCAATGAAAATATAATTTTTTTTAGATTGAATTGTGAAAAAATAAGTATTGTCACACTTACGGATTGCTTTGGTTTTTTGCTCTTATGTCAAATGTAATCACTGCAGGTCTGAAAAAGAAGCAAATATTTGACAAACACGAGTTGTTTAAATGCAACCAGCAGTATTCAGATAACAATAACATGTGTTATGGCAAAAATGTTATACAGATGTTAAGTAACAGGCCCTTATCTGCCAGCTGGTTGTGGAAAGCAGGAGTTGCGTCCCCCTTGCTAGCAACATATGAAAGCAATGTGAGCTCACCTCTTCCTAATAAAACTTTTGAAATTCAGTAAATTGTATTGTCATCCCACAACATCTCAAATTTTTTAGTCCTGACTTTGACTAGGCCACTCCTATTTGTTTTTCTTTATTTTTTAACGCAGGACTGAATATTTTGGTTTACTTTGAATTATCATTATGTTTTTTTGTCACAAACTGATGGTCGGATTTTCTTCTCCAAACTTACATAGTTCTTGGTTCTATCATTGTAACTTGATTTTAAAACTGAACTTTAAAAGAGGGGTCTGAAATATTCCACGGAGGATTTGTTGGACCTAAAGCTTACCTCCCTGTAAATGCACTACCCTTGCTAAGTTTTTCAGGAAACACAGATAAAGCTAATATTCTAACAAAACAGATTAATAAGCACCAAATTATAATGAGAGAAATTATTTAGCCAGTCTTTTCATCGTTCAGGCATGACATATGATTTAAAAGTCAATCCATTTCCGTAAATGGTTTTTTAATATTTTTATCAAGTTTAAATGGATTATCATGAAACTAAAAACAATGGAAGGTGGAAATGGGACGTTTTTCACATGAAATATGATACAATTTAACAAAGTCAACTATTTAGCCAACTACTACCTGTAAATAATTGTAACCATAAGTAAACACAGGTAACATTAAAATGTGTAAGCACACCCAACAAGTGTGGAAAGGTTAGGAAATTAGTTATTAGTTATTAGAATACAGTTACCCAATTTCTGAACCTTTCACATGTCACTGTTTAGTCCTTCATTTTTAACAGTTGAAAGACCAGAACTGCTGTACTACCTAGATATGACAGACCACTGAGGTAACGAGGATATTTTTTTACAAAAACAACCAGGAGGCTTACAGTAACTGGAAAAGCTTTGAGAAGATTCAAAGTTTAGGTAGGAGAATCTGTCAGCATGTCAACTGCTAATTATGTTCCGCACAAATTTGACCTTAATGAAAGAGTGGCAACATAAAAAAAAATCACAAAGCCCTTGTGATTTGCCACCACGGCTGCAAAATGGGGGTTTCAGCATCATGCTGTGTCAATCCTTTTTTTTTTTTTTCTGTAGTGACACTGGACAGAGTCGCTGTTGTGATTGATGGAGCTAAATGCAACACTCAGTGCCAAAGTTTCACAGTCCAAAATTTTCAGCAATAATTTGGGTTATTTAGCCTTTCATAGAAGAAAAAAATGATATTTCATATTTTTACTGTGATATTTATTCATGTATAAATGTCAAAGTAATTAGTAATCCAAAAATTAACGTACCAATTAGTTGTCTAAATACTTAGTTATCAAACTAAATGTTTACCTCCATTTTGCTAATTATTTACCTCAGAGCTATTTATTTAGGTAATGTGCAAATTCACTTTTACCGCTGAATCTTCCAAACATCTGTATTAAGTGTTGTTGTTGAAACCAAATTGCTTTATTGCGGGTGCAGTCAATGTAGCTGTAGACCCATCGATAAACCTCTGTACTGACTTCAATTCTGTGTTTTAAGCTTATTAAAAAAAGTATTAGGCTTTCTAAATAAGCAAAGAGTTAGGCTTTTGGTTTTTAAACAAAATATGTTGCTGCTTATATGTACTTTAAACTATGACATTTAAATGAATAATAGGTGAAAATATAAATTTGAAAATGAACCCTCCTTTTATACCTATGACAGACTATATGGTCCTTATGCTTTTAATCTTAAGTATTTTAGAAACCCCAAACTAAACAAAAAACACTCCATAGTTTTGAAATGGTTATTAAGAAATCTGTAAAACCATGTTGTTGTTTTTTGTCTGTAATATAACATATTGCAGTATTTGCCTATTTTGTGTGTGTCACATTCAATCTCTGTGAGTTTGTATACAGCATGGGAATGTAACTGTGTTGTCAATTTGGGTAAGGTTGAAAAATCAAAAAAGTAATGATTTATGGAAAAAAATGTGTTTGCTTGTTTAAAATAATAGTATTCACCTCTGCCTCTAGTAACCCATCTGTTCACTCTGTCTTCATATGTTTACTGTTTCAGCAACTGCTGTGTGGCCTTAACTCGACAAAGAGAACTAAGCTATTTTTACAGCAGTTATCCAGTAAGAAAAAAAAAGAGGACAGACTCTGGACAGAGTCAGCAGTATTGTTTGGTCTAAAACCTAAATCAACAGCATGTGCTGCAGAGGTGATAGTCTTGCACTGCTTCTCAGTATCTGTCAGTATTGTATTACCAAAGCATCTGTCTGTTGAGAGATGATCCTTGTGGTTGAGAGAGGTAGTAGTATCTTGAGAGCACACTCATACATTCATGGGAACATGTACATTCATTACATAGTGACATTCTGAGTCACACATTAGGATAGGTTTAAGTAGGTGCGCTTAAAAATGAGAAAAGCAAGTTTTGCTTTCCAAAACAAAATCACTTTGTGGTTAAGGAGAAATCAACTTAATTTAGTTGAAATTTAACATTATTTTTACACTACCAAATAAAACCATGATTTTCCTTTTTAAGTATTTATGGGGTTTTATGTGATAGATCGAGGGAAATAAGGCTCAAAGTACAGCATGATTGTTATCTAAAAGGAAAACAATAGAAGTATTTTGGCTATTTATGGAGGGGACGATGTGTTCATGGTGATGTGCAAAGTCCGCCACATCCAGCATTTATCATGTGGCCAAAATCTTCAGTTCCTCACTCATCTGACCAGAGCAACGTCTCCAGATATTGGCAATGTAACGAACTAGTTTAAACAAATCAGGCATCTATTTTTTTCACCGATAACTGTCAAATTTAAAAGATGTCCTTTTCACTGGTTTCTAAAAGAGAGCACAGAGTTTACTAATCTACCGACCTAGCGATTTCACCAAGCAATAATACTTGAATACTGATTAAAAGAAAATAGCAGACCCATTGGCAGATTATTTCACTTAAAATAAATTGAATAACACAGGAAGCAAGTAGAAAAAATGGCAGTGAAAACAATGTATTTTTTTTTTTTTTATGTAACGGTTATTCATATTGAAACGAGTTCATGTAGGTTGATAGAAAGGTTATTTATAAGTTAGTTTTGACTTGTTTCAAGTTTACAAGGATGTTTGAACTAAAACCTGGACAAAAACACTTGGCAGGATTTTATGGTTTTGCATACGGCTTTTGAAAATGCCCGACTTCTGGAAAAGTCCTCCAACTTTTTCCATGTGTCTACTCTTAAATTACTCTTGCCTCCTGTTTCTGTATAATGAAGTTCAAACTTATTTTGCTAAGTTAGACAGCTCTTTGTGGACAGACAACAGGTTATATCAGAGGGCTTCTGAGCCACAATTCCCCTTTCAGGTCCACAATGTTCTGTGATCAGGTTCTAAGAAATTGGCAGTTTAAAATAGACAAAGCTACTTGGTAGGATTTTGTGTTTTTGCAATGTAAAAAGGCTTTTCTCAGTCATGTATAGTGTGTATTACAATAATGTTTCATCAATAAACAAAACAATGAACAACTGTTTTCAGCTCAGAATGTAAGACGATGGAATTTAGTGGGGCAAAAGTTCCCACATGAGAAAAACAAGAGCAAATCAAAACAAAGTAAAAAAAAAGGTTTCAACTGTTTATTTTAGGCAAAGCTGGAGAGTTTTAAGATTTTCCTTTATCACTGCTGCCGTAAGAATTACCAAGCAATGAACAGACCCACAGGATGATGCTGACTGCACAATGTTTAACAGTTAATACAATGTTCTCCTTGTGGCTGAATAGTTCAGTAAATATCAGTCGAGTTTTGTCATGTCTGTGTTGGAATATTGTGGAAGATTACAATCCCACCCACTGAATTAAGCAAATTAAATTAAATTGCATTGAAAAAGGCAAATATACAGTGAATACTTTTCAGTAAGGAGAGTCCAGAAATATCATCCAGAGCAGTTGCTAAATTGAGTCAGCTGGATGTATTGCGAAGGTGCATTGAAATAAAAAGTTTAGAGAGTGAGTGTATTTTAGTGAATATTGAAGAATTACAAACACGACCTCTGTTTAACCAGCACATGTCTTTTTTGTTTTGTTTTGTTTTGTTTGTTTTAAAAACCACCAGACTTGCACTGTCTTGCAGCCATGAAACATAAAGGATCCACTTACAGCATTAAAAAGACACTCGAATACCCTGAAACAACACAAATTCACCAATAATCATCTATATGCTCTTTCTATTTATGCTGCTAGGTGCATGTGTCACAGTTCTCCAGAGATGTATCGTTTACATGAAAAGGAAACATCTTTGTACTTTGGTTACAGTGACCCCTGTGCAGTATTTATGCTGTTACTTTAAAGTTCTGTCATTTTGTTTTAACGCCTGCAGATGGCAGCATTAGACCTCTCAACACCGTGTCGGGGCTGAAGTCTCACACTGGACTACAAAAGCCAAGACTACATGCTGAGAAGGTCAAATAGGCAAGATAAAGAATGTCGGACCATGACTAAAGATATTTAGAGCCACAGACTGATGGGGGGAGCATGTTAAACTTGTCATGTGTTGTAGAATGTCAAAAATGGTACCGGATGAGTGTGGTCTGTAAAAGGGTTTTTAAAACTTTACTTTCCAAATTCTGCCTGGATTTGGTGGTCTGTGATAAGCTTGATTGAAACGAATTCTTCTTTTTTATTATACAAATCTATCTGAGTCTTTAATGAAACATCCTCACATAGGCAGTCTTCACAAACCACGATGATCCAACTGGCTGTTCACCTCAAGTGGATGAGCATTGCTCAAGAATAATGTTTCACGTTCTAATGCTCTGAGAGACAATTTTGTAAAATAACATTGAATAAAACAAATCCAAAATGACAATTTTTTACAAAAGCTATGAACATTTTACCATCAAGTATTTCATAATTATTCAGTTCAATAAAATCTGCTGACATTTTTATTGGTAAATGTAAACATTCATGCACACACCTTTTGTCTGAGTTTTGTTTTTTAGTCCACCACTGTGGTGTTTTGCAACATCTGGCTCCTGCTATGTATTGATATTGGCTAAGATCAATGCAAGGGGTGTGGGGGTGGGGGGGCGTATTGAAGAAAGATGGGGAGTGTGGCTGAAGTGTAAGAAAAGTGCACGGGGTTCTTTTTGGGTTGTTTTAGGGGCCTTGCTTTATCCCAGGGAGAATTTACCACAAGATGATGCTGTAATATACAATGAGAGCAGGCAAGAGGAAATCTACTCACTAGTACCCATAAAGGTTATGCTATTCTCCCATACCTTGCATCTCAACCATCCCAGATAACGCAGATGTTTTTAAACAGTTCTTCGGCTAAATTCTCACTAACATTTTTCCTTTATCGATTCCAGTTTTGTTTCTGCAACTACGTGGTAAATTTGTACTTTATGACTTGAATCCCTTTTTTTTTTTTTGCTTCATATTAGTTGTCTTTTGAGTTTTATGCTGATGTTTCGTTTTCTTCCTCTGCACCGCACGTGTTATGCAACCGATATAAAGATAATGCTGACCTGGCTCTAATGTCCTAACGTGATAATACCACCACCGTCCTCCCAACCCCTCCAGAAACGTTGATTTGAAGGGGGCTCTTAGCGGGAAACTCTAGCACACAATCCTATCTGTTCACATCTCAAGTTTCCCAGTGGCAGAGAGCACCGATGTGAGGCAGTGCTTTCTCATCAACCTAACCTTCAGATTTGTTTATCTCCTGCACGGCCCAACACAGCCACCTCATCCTCCCCCCTTCTGGCTGGGACTCTCATCCTCTTTCTCTCATGTTTTTCTTCTCCATCTTCACCCACCTTACACTCACATTGATCCAGTGCTCTAACCTCTATTGATGCAAAATAAAACCCACTGGGGGAGGTAACGGTAAATAATTGAAGTTCTACATATTACATCATCTAAAGGTCTTGGAATGACTTTATTTTTGTCAGTTTTTGTTTATGTGGAGCTTTTTTTTCTAGACTTTAAGAATTAGCAAGGATTTCTTTGGTATAATGTATGACTGGATGGATGGATGGATGGATGGATGGATGGATGGATGGATGGATGGATGGATGGATGGATGGATGGATGGATGGATGGATGGATGGATGGATGGATGGATGGATGGATGGATGGATGGATGGATGGATTGATGGACGGATGGACAGATGGTTGGATGATGAATTAAAATGGAAAAAGGAGATCATCTTCGTTTTGACATATGTTCATAAAATGGGAAAGTGTTGTGGAAAAGTTATTATTTTATTGACATGTTCAGAAATGAGTTTGGACTGTTTTGCAACAAATTCTTCTAAAATGTTATAAACTGATCTAAAATGGAACCAAAACCAATTAACATCACTTCACATCATGAATCATATACCATAATTCTCTAAATGTTAATTGTGACTAGCATAGGTAAGGCATGTAGTGCCCATACCGATTCTATATAACCCAAAATACAAATTTAAAAGAATTAAAAAACATTTTTTTTTATTAAGTTCCAAAAATAGGGTTAAAGATTTGTACTCTTAATGATTTTGCGTCTTAATTTAATTAAGCTTTAATCTATTCCTAATTAATGCAATCCACTATCTTCTGTTTTGGAAGACACAAAACATGTGTGTTTGGTGAGAAACAGATGTTGGTACAATTCTTACTCATAAAGTCCAAACCTCCAAAGTAAAAGTGGCATATTGTTTTCAATACAAGGCAAGACTTGAGTAGCAGGAACGGTCGCAGTTCTGTCTTGGATTAGAAGTGGAGCAGTGCAGCTAAAATAAAATTTTGATGATAGGTATGATTATCAATCCTAACGGCTATAAACAATCCATGCACACCACAAGTGCCTATAGTTTCTGTTATTCATCAGGTCCAACAATGATGCAATGTGGTTTAAAAGTGGTTTAAATCCACTCTGAGCTACTGAAACATGGTTAGTAGCAATATTAATCTGATATATTGGATTTCAACACCCTTATTCAAAACTTTAAGCAACAGGGTCACATGCTGTCCAAATAAAAAATATCTTTATTACGTAAGACTTTAATTATTTTTAACTATAGATCATTCATCATCCTGTAGTAATCACATTCTCCAAAGACTGAAGACATAAGATCTATGATGAGTCAGCGTATGAGGGCTAAAACATTTAGCAGAATGTTTCACTGCTTACATAATATTATGTAAAGGGTTCATATCCAATAAATGATCTGCCTGAAGTCATATTATTTAGTGGCTCGGAAAAGTAATGATATCCTTTGAATTGTCTCACACTTTATCACGTTACAACCACACATTTAAATGGGTTTTACAGGGCTTTTCTTCTATAGATTGACGAGAAGTAGTGCATACCTTTCAGGTTGTGGAAAAAATATACATATTTTGTCAAAGTTTTTACAGAAAGGGAAAATAAATTAGAAAAGTCGGTTATGATTGAAACTATAGGTAAAAATGTTTTGGGGTATGGTGGATATCTGCCTACTCGCAGTTCAATATTTGTGAATTTGCAAATTGCCCTTGAAACAATTTTACTTGAAACGCTGTTGACCAGAATTAGCAATAAAATCATAAAATCACGTATTTAGAAACAGATCCTATAGATGATGTAAATGAAGTTTCAATCCTCTATGGCTTTCCTTGTTATATTCGCTTGGTCATGCTAGAATCAAGAATCAAGAATCAGTTTATTTATATAGCGCCAATTTACAACAGGTGTCGTTTCAAGGCACTTCACAGAAAATCAATTAAAATCAAAGATACATTCTAAGAAATCAATTTGAAAAAGTTTCCAATCTAAGGAACCCCAGCAGATTGCATCGAGTCATTGACTTGCAGCATTCACTCCTCTGGAATCAGCTGGCAGAAACAATGGCTTGTGTTGTCGTTGACTTTACAGCAATCCCTCATACTGAGCATGCATGTAGCGACAGTGGAGAGGAAAAACTCCCCTTTAACAGTAAGAAACTTCCAGCAGAACCAGGCTCAGTACAAGCAGCCATCTGCCACGACCGACTGGGGGTTTGAAAAGACAGAAAGCTAAATTAGAAGCACAGAATACTGAAACAAAAACGTTTATAGCAGCAGTTGTAGAACGTTACTGGAAGCATCTCAGCCCATGTTCTCATCCAAGAAGCTGTCTCAGCTAACAGAACGCCAGCTCAGGTGTGGTTACTATGGAGAGAATAAGACTAAGAGAAAACAAAAGGTTAACAAGGTTGAAATAACAGTAACTAAGTAGATTGGACAAAGGAAGAAAGTAGCAGAGAGAGAAGTGGTCAGATTGTCCTCCAGCAGTCTAAGCCTATAGCATAACTATAGAAAAACTTAAATAACTTAACCCTATAGAGTGAGACATGAAGAAGGTAGAGCAAAGGAGAACCGTCTGTCAAGACTGAGTTCCTCCCCCAACCGGATTAGGCTGTCTTCTCTACCTCTTCCTAACTATAAACTTTATCAAACAGGAAGGTTTTAAGCCTTGATTTGAAACTAGACAGGGTGTCTGCCTCACGGACTAAAGCTGGAAGCTGGTTCCACAGGAGAGGAGCCTGATAACTGAAAGTGTATGACATCCTGAAGTTCATAATAATCTCCCTTTTTTTGTCCACACTGATCAGGATGATAACAATTGGCTTGGCCTTTAGTAGGTTGCCATCTTTAGTTCCCCTAATTAAGACTAAGTAATGATCAAAGTTGACCATGATTCACTTTTTAGTTGTGTTCATATGATGAGCACCCAACCTTGAGGGGATGGAATTCGAGACGTTTTGTTCCAATGTGGAATAATAACCTCAGTGACAGAAAGTTCAGAATACAGAACTCTTTATGAGCAGTTAAGATATACATCAATAAAGCTTTTGACACACAAAATGTGGTTGGTCACTGAAAGCAAGAAAAAAAGATGGTTTCCAAATACTGGGTATCAATTTCAGTTCCTAATAGGGATGGTCTTAACTGGAATAATACTAGTTGTATTAACAGTTTAATGATGGTGGGTCAAGGAATTGTTTTAGATTGACTCAGTAAGGTAAATACGTGTGATTGCTTAGTAATGATTGATTTTTTTTGTTTGTTTGTTTGTTGATGATGCCAAAAGCCCACACCCCATAGGAATAAGTGCTGTTTTGTTTTGTTTTTTGGTTGGGTTTAGAGTTAGGAATGCACAGTTAATGGTTAAGTTTAGGTTAAGGGTTAATGCTAGCCTATAGAAATGTATACATTTCTATAGCCTAGCCTCATAAATAGAGCCTGGCCTCATAAATACATAAGAGTTAATTTAAAGTTGTTGTGAAGATAGAAAGACGTACTGACCTGTTTGTGGTTGGGTGTTAGGCTGATTAATGCAGATTTTTTTTTATAAAGGTTTTCTTCTTGTATCATTGTCCTGCTGAGGACAAACCCAATTTTAGATGATGTGATGAAGTTTTTGGCATCAACAATACACTGAGGCCAATATGGATTAAAAGGCTACATTTGGTGGCCCAACATAATGCTGAAACATTACATCACCCCTGGCGGGCTATTATTCATTTCTTGCAGTGTAACTGAAGTAGCCACGGGTGATGTCATCTAAAACACAGAACTTCAATCTTTCCAAAGTTGTTTTGTTGCCCCTTGTACACAAACGAATGGAGTGGGACCATCAGCATAACTCTAATATATGGACTGAATGTGGTGAACTCAGAGTGTATTTGGCCTCTGCTGAAGAGATTGGCTGTTTGATATTCACTGAAGGCTACCTACAAGCCCCTTACATTTCTGCCCCCAATCCCCCTGTCTGTGGCTAAATTATGGACTACAAGACTTGGCAGCAGCTTGTAAAAGCGTTTTTAGACAGAGAAAGAGTTGATACCTTTTAAAAAATGCAACTACAATATTGATAACCTAGAAGCTTTTTTGTAGTTATAAACAAAATGACTTTGATGAACTTTCTGCATGTACTCTATGTTGGTTCCACCTTTTTTATTCTATCAATGTGAAAAATAGTCAATAATCTTTCCTTCAAATCTCTGTCTTTGTTTTTCGATTGTTCACGGTGAAAATGTGTGGGGAAAAAAGGTACAGATATAGAAACACAGAGTAGGTTTGTCTTGCCAGGACCTCCTCCTGTCAAGGTTTCTCTGGCTGTGGCCTGAAGAAATTAGCAAAGGGCCGATGGTAGGGCATGGCAGTGCGGAGTCTGTACGGAAGGGGGTGGGGTATGGGAGGATGACGTGATCCTCTTTTCTCCCAGCCAATAAAACAGAGTGGCCAGAGAGATCCGGATTCGTACGTGCCGTCAAATTCAATAAGCAAGTGCTTTAATGTTTTCTTTTAATCAACCAAATTGCATTACACAGAGCCCCTCTCTTCAAGGCTCTATCACATAAGAGCATTGGGGGAGAATATAGCCTGAAGGGATGGTGTTTGGGAGAGCTAAGGATGACCAAGAGGGGTATTCCCAGTATGTACAGGAATGTTGTAGAGAACCCCAATAATGCAGGTATGAATAAGAATTTGTTCTCCGGAGATCCTCCCATCATTAGCCCTCATCTGGTTTTCCTACTACGAGTGGATCCAGGCCCTACTGTTAGTTAAGGGTCAGACTAGGCACAGACAAAGGTGGACCGACAGAATACGTCATTTCAGCAACGGCTGCCAGCATTAGCTGCTTTAAAGCCAGGGCACTCTCCCTTCTGGACAATGTTGTCTCTTATCATAAGTTCGACGTACCCCGACTTACGCCCACCACCACCCCATCCGTCATCATTCTTTTCCCTCCCCCTTACAAAACTCCCCCATTTCCCACACTCCCTACCCACTATGGCTTAAACCTTTATGTATGTTCACAAGGATTGGCCTGTATCACAAAAACACCTGTTTCTTCTTTATTTTGAGAGGGATGAAAGCGCTGCCATGCCAAACATGGGGATTGTATGTCATGTAATGTGGTAATCACTTGCTGCCAGATTCACCAACTGCCCTAGTAAACTAGAGTTTCTGAGGTTTTATTTCTGATAGGGGTTTTACAGATGGATGTTTTCTTCCACCTTGGAATGGGTGCTTTATTTGTGGCCCTGAGGATTCTCGTCTGCTGCCGCTGTCAGCCATTCATCCACGGATTGATGAAACTTCACAGAGAAAAGTGATCCAACAAAGAAGGGCAGCTTTACTACTCAGCTGCTCCAGCCACAACTTTCAAGCCAGCTGACATTTAACATAATGATCAGTCAGAGTGGCCGGGTGTTTACACACAGGAAAGGTTTCCCGGACACAATTAGACCACAGTCTTGGCGTGGGCTAAAAATGAATCACAATACACAATAGCATAGTGTAGGTCCTCCATCCATCTAATGGTAAACTGTAAGTGGAGTGACTGGAAGAAAAGCCTCAATCTTAGCAGCAATATTACAGTGGTTTATCCACACAACTAGAAAAGATGACCGCATCTTGAATCTACTGTGCAGTGGATGGTCTAAGAAACAGACACCATTTTGGTTTGAGCAATTAAGCCTGGTGTGAGTCATTTATGGTATGCTTTAAGACCAAGGGGTTGCCCAAGTTTTCCAACTGCTGAAAGAGCATAGTAATTACGAGAAGGGTTTTTCTCACTCAACGTTAGAGGGATTGTTGAAGTGAGAGTGCAGTGTTTGTTCTTGTCAGTAATAATAAACCAGTTAAATCTACTAAAATTTCTCCTAGTCTGGATTAAACCTTTTTGTTAAAACCTAGTCCATGTCTATTGATTGTTTACTTACGTAAAATCAGCTGATTGGGTGGGTAGGCTAAACAGGCAGACTGATAGCCTACATTATGTTCCATTGTTATAAATGTTTGAGTATCTTAGACAGTTAAAATGCAAGATCTAGCAAAATGCCTTTTCAAAATGATGATTTAATATAAAATTGCCAATAAATTGTCTTGGAAAAAAAATAAATGCAGATCCTGGATTGGCTGCTATGCAAATTACAATGAATTGCATATCCAGTAGACATTTCATCTTCCCGAGCTAAATCTTCTGTTAAACATGTCAGGTATGCTTTATGAACAAATCTGACAATAGGCAAACTACTTTGATTTCTAATTGAAAGCCAAAGTCTATGACCTCGACACAATCAGAGAACAAGAAAATAGAGGAAGTATAATTGTGAGGTCTTATCAGAAAAAATACAATTTTGGTTGCTCTTTTTTTAAGTTTTTGAGTGCATTATTTGTACAGTATAGGCAATTGTCTTTGGTCCCCATTTTTGTAGTGTCAGTGTATTTCTCATCCTTAAATTTTCAATTTTAAAATTGAATTGAAATTAAAACTCAAAGGTTGGGCTGTCACATACTTGCATTTCAGTTTACTTTCTTAAAAGCAGCAGATGATTTAATCCTCAGCTGTCAGGTTTATAACTTGAAACCAAAACCTTGAAATCCTTAAAACGCTGCTGATTTAAATGGCTCACTGTAAAAACATTAAGCTGCGGCAGCTATTCTGTATATTTTTCAAGCTATCAATGTGACATTCAGATGCATAGACTGGAAAACTGTTCTACATCAAAAAGAACAGGATCAAGCAAAACAGCAACATCAACATGCCACGCGGTTCACGTTGAACTCACCCCTGAGTCTCTGATGTGTGGGTGACTTCAGTTGCAAAGTCACTTTGACTCAGTAAAATCGGGAATCAGGTAACGGGATCAGGCTTCATTAGGTGACTTCAGCCGAGCTGGCAGACGGCCAAAGGAGCTGGACGCACAAATGGACATTGATTTTTCAATAAGGCCTCTGAAGCTGTCAGCCAACCAGGCTATGGTGATATCTTGTCTCATGGATATGGCCTTTTCTTGATGATTCCCAGACTGGCACCCGATCACAGGCCATCACATAAAGTTCATGTACCCCTTTACCCTGGCCCATCCCTCCACACTGATGTTAATGAGTCTTACTATGAAGAGCAACTGAAGCTATAAAACCTCTGGGTAAGAGGATAGATATCTGTAGGCCTTGTAGGCCTTCAGATATCTAATAAATGTTCACCTGGATAGGGTAATCTGCTAAATGGTAATCTTTTGTCTCAGTTCTTCTGCAGCTATATGGATCTGACATACAACTTGTTAGAGAATTTGTTTGCCTTAATTTTGGCAAAAATGTGCAAAATTGTTCTACATCTGTCATTAGAACTGTGCTTGTTTTCGTCTGAGGTAACCTCTACCTGAGTTACACTTCCACATGGGCAGAGAAAATCCTGCCCTTTCATTTTTATAGGCCTAAATTTAGCCATCAATCTTCCTCTAAAGTCATACCAGTTTCCTTGTTACTAGTAAAAAAAAAAAAAAAACTGTCCCTGCTGCATGATGCTGCCACCAACATTTAATTGTGTATAATACGTGTTAATTTAGCTTCATACAAAGAATTCTAAAAAAAGGGCAAGAAAGTCCAATCTTGGTTATGCCTAATTATGAAACCAGTGCCTTAAGTGGGAAAAAATAAGCCGGTACTCCTTTTGATATCTTAAAACAAACATTCTATCGATATTATTCTCTCCGACAATGGCCCTTTTTCCACTCTTGATGTGGATCTCTACTCTGGAGTTATCATAGGTCTCTTGGAATCATTTTTGAGTAAGTTTAGGTGTAAGACCATGTTTTAGTGTGTTTCATATTTCATCTCAGCAATTTTCTCCTTTACATTTTTGTTGATTTCTTTGGTCTTCCTGATGGATTGCATATTTGTTTACTAATATTCTCCATCAAACCACTGAGGCCATCAGGGTATATGTGGATTTATAGAGACACGATAACACACAGAAAGGCTTTGTTTGTGAGTTGGTTTGTTCTAAAGAAAATTACCTGGATTGGGGTCTTTTTTTT
>JAVLVB010000286.1:3319661-3358500 GCA_032876305.1 Orestias chungarensis
GTGTGTGTGTGTGTGTGTGTGTGTGTGTGTGTGTGTGTGTGTGTGTGTGTGTGTGAATCCCGGGACTGAGATGGCGGGAACGGCAGGGAACCAGGGACAGCCGACACGGAACAGTTCAGCGGGGACGGGAACAACGTGGGAGACCAGAGAACACTGAGGGGTAAGTTGAACAGGGGAGGTGATGCAGAAGGAGCGCGAAGTTATATGAAACGGTCTTACTTTTGGAATGGATGGTTGACGCCAGGAGGAGTGAGTGGTGAGTCCTTTAGGCAGATCCAGGTGGAAGGTTGTCCGGGGGGTGAGCACAGCAGACAGAGTTGTTGGGGCGAGCAGACCGAGCTGAGCCTGAGGAGCGGTGAAACCAGAATATTGAATGACCGGTGAGAATCCTGAGACTGTGTTAGCACTGGGATGGTAGAAACCTGAGGGGGAGCACAGGAGACGGTGAGGGCACAAAAAGATAAACAAAGTATCAAAATAACAACTGGAGAACAGGAGGACTAGAGACACAAAAACTGAAACTACAAAAAACTGGAGAACTAGAAACAATAAACTAGAGAGCAATAACACTAGAGAATGTTCACGAGATTTGGCACTGAGGGCTAAAGGTTACCGTAAGCAACTAATACTCAGGCGCTGAGTGGTTGATCCACCGCTCCTTTTATACTGCCCAGCTGATTAACTCAATCTGTTACACCTGGCGGTTGAGGTGGTGGAAAAGGTGCTCAGCAGAGAGCTCAGGTGACCCCCCCGTGGACAACCTGTGAAACGCTCTAAAAGGACTCATCCTGAAACATTCACCTATTGAGTGTGACATAACTCAAGGTTATAATAAAAGTGTGATGAAATTGTAAATAGTGCAAAGGATGTGACTACATTTGTGTGGCACTTGCATTGTTCTTCTAATATTTTTGTCCTCTTTTAAATTAATCACATTCCGTGGGGTATCCTGCAATGATAAAAATTAGTTAATAAAAGCTTCATCAACCATAAAAGGCAAACGTTGGATTGTGAATAATTTTAAGAAAAACGTGAGGTATAGGGTTTAGTGTAGAACTAAAATTGCCCTATAAATTGAATAGTTCTAGGTATCAAGCACAATGAAATGAGATGGTTTCAGAATACAAAGAGTAGTCCTTTCCAGATGAATGATTATTGACTTTTGTCTATCTGAGAAGCTATAACATAACAGAAAACCCAAATACAAGTCTTTTATCATAAACACACAAGCAGCCGTTTAAACATTTGGACTTTGTATGAATAAATCAAGAAAAAGCAACAGGTGCACTGAACTCGTGCGCTATTTATTCAATCTTACAGTCAACCTAACTTTAAATGTGGAGTCATACTCCCTCTTTTTGTAGACTAAATTGGGCTTGTAGCAATTCATCTTTTGGGATCCAATAGAAACATTGTTCAATTTTTTTACCTTAAGATCAAACACTGTAGAATCATTGCAGAAATGGTAACATGTAGAAAGAAAGTCCATTAGAGATCACACTCAGTTAAAAAATAAAATAAAATTTAATCAAAGAAGTAGTTCCGTTGGTATTAAAGCCTTTGCAACGCACGGAATTTTCTACATTTAAGTGTAATCAGAAGATATATTGTGATTCTCCTATTCTATTTCAAGTAGAGTTGTCAGTACTTAGGACTCCGCTCAGTCTCCGGCTGTTTTCCCTGTTGTCATTAACATGAAAACCCATTCCCCATCTGTCAGCATCAGTTAACCATTGTTTTCTTAGACATTTTAACCACAACCCTCACATCAGCAACAAACACTGATACCTACAGTTCTACAGTAGCTCGTAATTCTCTGCTATTGTCTCAGTGTGGCTTGTGGCCAATAAAGAACATCTACGACGCAAGTAGTAAGAAGAAGCACAGTTAATTCATATCTGTTGGATCCCAGCTCTCACCTCATCTCTTTCCTGTTGCTGACAATTTTCTCAAGCAATTTTTTTCATTCTTACTTATTGCAGCAATTACAACATTTCTTGCATTCCCTCCTCCTTTCTTTTCACCCTGTTGGCAACCAACACAACCATGTTGGTCAGGTCTCCTTAGTGTTCCTGCGCCAAGCTGACAAAACAAATTGGAGACGGCAACCACGATCTGACAAAGCAAAGAAGCAGTGGATTACAGCAAGGAGGACGGCTGGGGTTCGGAGGAGCAGTGAGAATTACACAGGGCGTACCATTGTTTCCCAAACACCGGTGGATTTTGGCAGCTGTGAGGCCTTTTCTTTCCTGCTCTGGCAAAGGTCAAAAGAAAAGACAGTTTATCGTAAAAATAAGAAGCATTTCTTTAGCTTCAGGGCTGTTGGTGTGTTACACTGAGATCTGGAATATCAACCTTGCTCAAGACAGAATGAGGGAGGGATGGATAATTCTGATGTGTGCTTTGTAAGGTTTCTCTGAAAACGATGACTCATTCATGCTTACTGGAAACGTTTTTCGATAAAGTGAAATTGGAACATTATATAAAGATAATAGGTTGGTTGCTTGATATTTAATTCTGTTTTATTTCAGAAAGTGGATGAAGGTTTGGGATTCCCGTCTCAGAGTCCAGAGCAGCACTTGTTTCCATTGGCTTTGCTGCCAATAACCTAGACAGGATCCAGAAAATGATACCAAATGACAACGCATTTTCCACTGTGTCCACTTCATGTTTTTAGATTTTTGTGTGTATTATGCTTCAGAGGTGTGTTAGTTTTTTTTTTATCTTTCAGTTCTTCACCTTAGCACCCAGAATAGTTCTAAGCAACCTTTAAACAGCGATGCATTTGTGAAATTATTTTCTTCTACTGGTCCAGGTTAAAGATATTCAATAATCCATGAGCAACAGGTATCTTTTTTACCAATAGAGGGACCCATCTTCACGTAAACTAATGAGTTGCTCTTCAAAGAGTACTATACAACTAAAAAGGAGGTAAACTACCAAATATGGTTTTCAAGGAACCTAAAATTACAATGAACGGTAACTGTAACAATTAATCTGTAATCTGCAATCTCATTGTACAGGTGTATAATGACTATAAAGGATATTCATTCATTCAAATTTATTATCAGACATTAGCCCATCACAGCTGTCATATATCATGACTCAATGCAGAAGCTAACTCAAATTCAATTCAATTCAAATTCAAAGAGTCTATTGTCATGTGCACAATGGAGAAACAAGTTTCCTTGTACAATGAAATTCTTTCTTTGCTTCTCGCCAAGTATGCCATACAATTTGAAAAAATTTAAAAATTTAAAACAAAGAAAAAAAGAAAAAAGAAACAAATTTACATCAAGTTGCAATATATATATAATAACAGTGGCATGATATGAATATTATTTACAAGCAATGATATGATTTTCTACGGCAGTGAGATAAAGGTGACTGAAGTGCAAAAGTGATCTGTAGTGCAATTATAAACATTATAAACATTGTTGCAGTAAGTGAGCATGTGCCTCAGAGAATATTGATGACACGTAAACATTTAGAGTATGGTGCAGGGTTATCAACGAGGTTGATTGAGGAGTCTGATGCCAGTGGGGAAAAAGGAGTTCTTTAACCTGGTGGTTTTGATTTTTACACTTCTATACCTTCGGCCTGAAGGAAGAAGTGTGAACAGTCCATGCTGGGGGTGGGTGACGTCTTTAAGGATGGAAGCATACCTCCTATGGACTCTGTGGTGGTAGATGCGCTTCAGAGAGGCTAGTGTAGTTCTGATGATCTTCTCAGCAGTCTTTACCACTCTCTGCAGGCATGTGCGGTCCGTCACAGTCTTGCTGCCGTACCACACGGTGATGCAGCTGGTCAGGAGGCTATCGACGACACAGCTGTAGAAGTTGGTTAGGATCTTGGATGACATCCCAAACTTCCTCAGCCTCCTCAGGAAGTACAGCCGCTGTTGAGCCTTTTTGACCAGCTGCGTGGTGTTCAATGACCATGTGAAGTCCTCACTGATGTGAACACCCATATATTGAAAGTTTTTCACCCTCTCTCCTTCAAGCTCCCGGATGAACAGTGGCTGATGAGGTCTCCTCTCCTTTCTCAAATCCACTATCAGCTCCTTTGTCTTGTCTGTGTTGAGGGTGAGATTGTTGTCCTCACACCATGACACCAGCCTGGTCACCTCCCCCCTGTAAGCCGCTTCCTCTCCGCCACTGCGTCCTATCACTGCGGTGTTGTCTGCGAACGTCAGGATGATGTTGTCTTTGTGGGAAGCAACACAGTCGTGAGTGAACAGGGTGTGTAGGTGGAGATTCTGGATGACATCCTGTTCCCAATCCTGACAGACTGAGGCCTGCCAGACAGGAAGTCCAAAATCCAATTGCAAAGGGTGGGGTGCAGGCCGAGTAAGGACAGTTTGTTTGTGAGTTTGTGGGGAATGACTGTATTAAAAGCTGACCTATAGTCCACAAAGAGCATCCTGATGTAGGAGTCTTTGTTTTCCAGGTGGGAGAGGGAGTAATGAAGGGCAGCAGCAATGGCGTCCGAGGTGGATCTGTTGGAACGGTAGGCATACTGCAGGGGGTCCAGGATTTCTGGAATGCTCCGCTGGATGTGAGCCAGAACCACTCTCTCAAACCACTTCATAATGATCGGAGTGAGTGCTACTGGCCTGTAATCATTCAGGCAGGTTGGAGGACTCTTCTTGGGCAGGGGAACAATGGTTGTGGTCTTATAGCAGGTGGGAACAATGCTCTGGCTGAGAGAAACACTGAAAATGGAGCTAAGAACATCCGCCAGCTCGTTTGCACATGCTCTGAGGGCCCGCCCCGGAATGTTGTCTGGTCCTGCTGCCTTGTGGGTGTTGATCTTCCTCAGAACTCTGCGTACCTGGCCTGGTGATATGGACAGTGAGGAGGAGGGAGGTGGAGAGGGATGGGTGTGTGTGTGCCTCTCAGTGGTTTTGCCGGAGGTTTTGAAGCGGGTGTAAAAGGTGTTGAGGTCAGCCGGTAGGATGTCTGTGGAGCTGATGATGCTGGTGGTGGTCCTGTAGTCTGTGATGTGCTGTGGGCCTTGCCACATCTGCCTGGAGTCAGCAGTCGAGTAGAATCCATCCAGTTTCTCCCTGTACTGCCTCTTTGCTGCTGTGATGTTTTTTCTCATTCTGTCTTCAGAGCCAAGACTGTGACAGTCTACAATCAAGCCAAAGGGACTAAACAATGACTTATTTAGCAAAAGTGATGAAGGCATATACAAAAATAGGACATTCCAAACTAAAGGAAGATTCACAGTTGAATGCAATGTGCTCTGCCCCAAACCATAATAACTTTTCACAAATAAAACTGAAAAGAAAACCGTGATCTGCCTTATTCACGGTATCCGATGTCGGTTAGGCATATGAAAACACCTTTCTTATTTTTAGGAGGACAAGTGTTGGTAATTGTGTTTCTTTAGTGCTATGACAGAAAATTAGTTCATAAAGACACTTTTTATATCTGTCTAGAAAGCATTTCCAAAGTGAAGAGTAGACTAAAAGGCGATATCCAAAGGATTGGACAATAGATCTCCAAAGACAGCAAAAAGGACACTTAACAATTATGTCCCTCTTCCTCTGTCACGCCATTACTTGATTTTTCATTCCTTTACATTGAGAACCATTTTGGTTCTTTTTTTAAGAAATCCCAACATACATATGAGCATTGTGACAGCTGCATCAATGCTTAAGTCGAAGAAAGCATGTTTATTTTATTTAATGTTTGGGTCTACATGATTTATTTTTTTATGTTACAATCCACAGGCATTGGCCTAAATAGCTTATTTTAGCTTGAGCCAGTTTTCAATTAAAGAATTGCGCTGTTACACTCATGTCCCATTGAATTGATGAAGACATGATAAAAGACCTGTTCTCTGGCTTTCCTGCTCTGTGGGTAAAGGCGTAATAGATATACAGCTTTCGTTATCTCTGAAAGGATAGGACACTGCGAGACAGATGTATAGGGCAACGGAGACATCCAATGTTGGTCTCCTTTTAATATCATTGGCTCCAAGTCAGTTCTAATTTCTTCCCAGGTTTGGAGAGTACAGAGTCTGTATTTGGGTTTTCATAGTCTTGTGTGTACAGAACCAGGACAATGAGGACACAGGACAAAAAACGAATATCTGACAGAACAGGACAAGGTCAGCTCCAACCATATGGGACTATGTGCCCTGTAGAGGCGACCTAGTCTTTTGTATCATTCTTCTTCTCCTTCATCACTGGAAAACACTACTTAATACCAACAAGTCCAGCACAAATCCTTTTTTTTTTTAGGCAGCCCAGTGGTATACTGGCAGGATAATAATTTAAGAAATTTTTACATCTAGGTTTGCATAATTATTTTTTAAAAAGGTATTTGATATAACTTTCAATTTTGTTCCTACGTAGGAAGGCTCGATCACAACAGATATATGTTACTTTAGCATCACACTTAAAGATAACATTTTGAAATTATGTTTCTTTTTCATTAGGTTATTCAAGGATACTGAAACACACCTATGATACCTGTCAGGTTGACATGGTTCCTGTAAATCACCACACTGAGAAAGTGAGTATTTGGGGACGGATTAAATCGAGTCCCATTGCTACAACCGGACAGCATTTTGCACTAATGAAACAGATCTCTCATCTGCTCCAAAACCACAGACCCAATATGAAAAACATCTGTTTCAACATCTTCAGCTTCCTGAAGCTATGTGTCTGAGTGGATTGTGGCAGCTCGACCTTGACGGCGGTCCATTTTTATTCGACTTCAGCACCGTCTTTTATGCCAGTGCCTCAGCTGCCTGTGAGGCAGAATTATGGCCTCAAAGATTTGCTCGTGTTCTGTTTTTTCTGCAAACCATGATTGTTTTCACAGGGACAAAATCTGATTAGTGGAATATCCCACTATACTTTCACTGGAAGAGAATTAGGGTATATCTCAGTTATGTTGGTTTTTAGGATAAATTAGTACTTTAGTGAAAGGCAGCAGTAAGAAAATTAAGATGTAAAAACCTGTAAAAAAGTCAAATATAGAATAAATGATTTTTTTAACTTAATTACTACCATAACAGTTTTAGTTATTGGAAATTGAGGGCCAACTTAAATGTGGGATGTTAATAGTCTACAACGTCATTATTAATTTTATGTATGTGACACATTATAACTTTTATACACAGCATGGCTCTTGATTGAACAAGTCATCTGTGATGTAAACAGTCAAGATCATTACAAATCTCTTATAATGTGAAACCCATCCTGTTTTAATCCATTTAAAAAAAATGAAAACAAAAACATACATTATTGTATATACTGTAACTTTGACCTACAACAGCTTTTGATTGAATTTCAGCCTTCAATGTCATTTAATAAAAGTATCATTTCAGAATGTCCTTTACAAAATATATCCTTTCTACCTTGGTAAAGGTTCACATTTTGTGTTACGTGCCATTTTCTGCAAGTTACATAGAATTTGATGCAAGGTATGAAGTCAACATCGATTGCTGAAAAAGAGTCAAAAGCAGCTTTCCTTTTTTCACTAGAATTTAATAAGGACTCACAGAAACTAACATACTTTTGGAATGGGTATGAATGGTTTAAAGTAAGTGTCTGGAATGACAGGTTAAAAGCCCTAAAGTCCAAATATGTGGTTTATACCAAGAAGTGTAGTTGATGCAAGGAAAAACTTCACCCAGCAAGAAATGATTTTGAAAACTGAGTGTAGAATAATTGTCAAAAATCCTACTCTAGAGAAAATTGAATTGGATGCTTGTTAATATATACAGAAAAGGAGTTGCTTACATGCAAATTTCTATGGAGCTGTTAACCAAAGTTAGACGTGTATTCATGTAGTTGATCCATTATGTATAATTCTGAGCATCTGCCTGCAATAAATTCTCCAATAAACATTCTGCACCAAATTATTATTTTTAACAATCATTGCAAATACATGTTTTTGTAACACTCCAGCCCTGGCAAATGACAAATGTCAAAAACATTTTATTGACATTCTTGGCAGCTTTGTTTAAAAGGTAATCCTACTGATCTATGCATACATACAGAAACAATAAGGTTATATTAAATAATGTATTTAACAGATCAAACAAGGGTCTCAAGCATAAGGTTTAGTTTAACATAAATTGGTTATATTACTATTTAGTTCTGAAAAATATGTCAATTTATTGAAAACATGTCACAACCTGGGCTTAGGCTAAACTATTATTTTACAATACAACCTCATTTTTATGTATGTAATTATCGGTTAGGTATCTTACTGAAATCTCAACAAAGGACTGGGTTACAGCAATACTTTGTCACTTCCTCGTCGGTTTTGTAGGAAATCTATTAAGTTACCACCAGTCTGCTTTTAAAAACTATAAATTCCTCTACAATTGTTATTTCGCAATGAATTGTACATCTGTCAAACAGTGGATGAAACTGAAAAACCCACAACTATGACTCCAGTATATTATTCCACATTCTTGTTGGTTTCAAAATGCTATCTTTGACATTTTCACATGCTTCTCGTGTGTTTTGAGGCCAACTGAACAGTCCAGACCCGACACGAGGCAGCAGGAGTACCCAGTAAACCAAATATTATTTTTCAGAAATCCAATATTTGGACACAAGTATAATAACCAATAAGTCAGTTGCTATACACCACCTAATGTGCAAAAGTCATAAGCACGCACAGTCTAGATGATACACCAAAACACACCCAGGCCTGCATCTCCAACTGCGGTCCAATAAGCCAATCTATAACTCTCCGACAGTTTTTTATTTTATTCAAAAGCTTTACCTTTTTGGAACAACACAAACACACGATGGAGTAGCAATTCAGACATGCTGATATTTAGCAGAACATTAAGACTAATAGTGTTCATATTAACATGGGTTGCAGCCTGACGCCCATTTGTTACTCCTTCTTATTACGGGACTTGGGTGGGGGGGGCGAAGTTACACAGCATAGTTTCAGAACCATCTGTAGGTCGTGTGAGCCCGCATGTAGACGTGCCTCCAGCTTTCCAGATGAACTTTTTCACACAAACTGCACAGAGATTATTGCATTGTTTTTTACATTGTTCACTGCCTTCTGCCAACAGAAATTACAATTTTAGTTTGTTTTAAAGCAGTCTTACGGGATTATTAGGGCCCCATTACTGTAGATCAAGCACTAGCAACTGTGAAACAATAAAAATCATCTCCATGGCCAGCCATAAAAGACGCAGGAGGAAAAAGATGCCCCTTGACAGCATTGCATTTAGTGCAAAACTAATCATGAGCCTCTTTTTTTCCTTTTACTGCATGTATGCATGATTGATTCATTGCCTCAGTGGGAGGAAAGTATGGGAATATATGTGACACAGTGTTTGTAATAGAACAGGATAGTTTCCATGGATTGACCTTGCCCATGCGGTACCAGATGTGCCCTTGCTGGAAATCATTGGAGGAAATGGGTCCTGCAAGGTTTTAATGGCACTATGATGTGATGTTAAGTTTAAAATCTATTTAAACAAGATTATACAGCTGTGGCCCACCTTCTTCCCAATAGAAACTGGTAGGATTCCTAATCCAATTGTGCTAAGATGTCATGAATGAATTCATCATTGGATTTTTCCAAAAGTATTTCCTTATGCACCCAGAGTTTTGTCAAAAACTGTGAAGGACGACCCAGATGGCAGAGGAGAAAAGTAGTCGTCAAAAATCTTTATTGAAGGATGGAATACTGACTCAATACAGAATATTTAAACTGGAAAGGCTGAGCGAAAAAACAACTGAATAATACGCAACATGAAGACTGATTAACTTGGAATAAACAAACTGAGAAGTGTCAGAGAGGAGGAGGATCTTGTTGTTTTGCAGGTTGTCCTCTGGGGGTCGTCTTAGTCCTTTCATCCTGGCTGGAGCGCGCTGAACACAGGGGTTCCACATCTAATTAGGAGCTGGAGCAGTATAAGAGGAGGGGTGGACCAGCTTCACATGACCTGAGTGTTTGTTACTACTGGTAACGTTATCTCTTGTGCCAAACTAGTCTTGTGTAGACTAAGCTCTTCAAGTTTAAAACTTCCTCGATGAACCTTTTTCTCGTTGCATCAAGTTGATGTTTTTTGTGCTCGTTATCTCCCGGTGCTCATACTCCACTGTGCTCCTCCTCAGGTCAGAAGAACCTCTCAGTGCTTCACAGCTTCCTGGATCCAGGCTCAGTTCGCCACACTGGTTCACCCTCCTCGGATTCAGCTCGGACTGCCCGCTCCTACTCCAGTCATCGGCCTCCCGCAAGATTTCCCCCCCGGACAACCTACCTTCTGGACAGCAGCATGTTGTAAAGTGACACATTGCTCTACGTGGGTAACTTTAGTCAAATGGCAATGGCTGAAAAAATATATATTCTAGCCTTTAAATCCTTGTGGATTGAGAAAATTTATTTCTTCTTTATGCAGTTTATGATGCCCCATGCTATTGATTGGGTAAGCAATGGATTTGATACTTAAAGTATAACATTGTGCTCTGCAATTTCATATAATTTTTTAATTCACAAAATCATTGTAAATTTCAAACTTAAAAAGATCCTATGCATTTGTAGTCTCAAAATCAAACGAAAATATCTAATGGGGCTCTGAAGCCAATTGAAAGTAATATTATCAGTATTTCAACATCAAAGCAAACAGGACACCGTAGTAAATTTTTAAACAAGCAAGAAATTCCTCCAAATAAGAACAATAAGAGATCATGCTTGCCCCCTGTCACTCAGTTTTTAAGATGTAGTCAGTAAAGCTGTTAGCACTTGTTATGTTTGGGTCAGATTTGGGTCAAAGGCCATTGCTATTTTCTTCTGGTCAAGAAGATCCAAAATATACTTTTAACTTTTTAATGAAGCGCAGTTTTTTTTTTTCATTTATGCTGAATTCAGGCTGTAATTCCCTGCATATTTTTCAAGCATGAGAACAGTCGCTACAGGAATTGTATTTTTATGATAACCCCATAAAATACACTACATATTTTTAGACACTCTTGTTTAATTCTCTGAAGTAATTTTGTCCCTCTCAAATCCGCAGAAGAGCCAGACTTGTTAAGATGTGTGGTTGCAAATAATCCCTTTCAAAAGTACCAGCCTTAAAATAACAGTAAACCACAAATAACAATCAAAACCATTGAAAATCACACAGGACTCTGAACTGGCACAGTAGACCTATTATTTCTAGTGACGGACCTGACAGAACATTTCAATAAAATTCCCTTTCACTGACATCAAAAACATTATTTCTAACTGAAACAGAATATGTAACACAAGACAGAACTTTCATAGTTCTGTCTTGTGTTCAGTGTTAAAATCATGAATAGAACATCGCCAAAACGAGTGTTTACCCAGTTCAATGCAAACAGGGTAAACGCCATCAAATTAAGTTTTAATTATTGAAAAATACTATCACCACCAAATGTACTAACATGTTTAACCTCATGTGATCCTTAGTTCACACGAAAAACCTCCTAAAAAGACTGAGATGAGAGCCGAAGGGCCTTTACATAAAAACACGTCATGGAGGAAGTCCAGATTTTCTGCACTGTTGTGGACTACTTGGTTTGCTCCCTCCGTCAGAGCCGAAGATTGGGCTGTACATCTGTCTTCAGAGCCATGGCAGCTGGCCACAGCAGAAAAACCGGTCAATGCAGACTGTTAATGCCATGACTAAATGGTTTTGAGGTTTTGATGATTTGGGCAATGGAACAAAATCACATTTTAGTGTGGTTCATAAACCTCTTTAAGATTTTAGAATGAATCCTGTATAAATCCTGAAGTGTTAAAAGCAGATTTTAAAGTGAAAGACAAAAAAGGCTAGATGTACTGCAATGTTCCAGCACCCAGTTTAGCTTTCGGGCCTCTGTATATATATATATATATTTTATTTTTTTTAAAGGTAATGGGCCTTGAAAAGGTTTGGATTAGCACAAAAAGAGTTTAAAAAAAATCTAATTCATCAAAATAAAAAATACTTTATTTATCCCAAAGGGAAATTAAATCCATGCATCGGATCATTTTCCATGTGTTTGTAATTCTTTATGAACTGGCAATTTTTCCAAATCACATGCCAGCCAGTAATGGTACTAAAATCAGGGCAAGAATTTAAATTGAAGAAATGTTGTCATTAAAAAAAACAAATTCTAAACAAACAAGATTAAGCAACGTATCAGTTTTGAGCACTGTTTTTCTTCTTCATTTTTTCATATTTGAATAAAACTGTCTAATAGTTTTGAAGAAAAAGAAGATATTGAACCTGCTCCGCATAAAGTGATTGTGTATTTATTTTACCAAACGTTTTATTTACTTCTGTAATGTTTGATTCACTGAACTGTAGATCGAAACAGATGGATCACAGATAACAATTTGCAAAAACATATAATGCATTAAACAGGAAAATGGTTGATGCTGATGCCAGTGTGAAAATTAAGATTGCATTGATTTTTCTGAGGGGGTGACTCATCCAATGAGCCTGATATGATAGTTGGGCCCAAAGCCCAAAACAACATCTGTATATTACATTTGTAAATGGTGCATTATTGGATTTAACGTGATTTAAGCAAGTGCCTGCCCTTGAAAAAGCAGAAATCTTCCTAATGTTTTGTATTATACAAATGGACTACACTTGGTTCGAAGTTTAGCAAAAGCCAGCTCAAAGTAGTACTGAGGCCAAACGGAAAAAAGTACTCCCTCAAGAACGTCCTTCGCTTATAGTTTTTTTTATTCAGTAGCTTAAATTGATAGTGAAGATTCAAAAACATATATTATTGGCAAAAAAAAAAACATTCTCTGGCTTACATTAAAGTATTAAAATCAAAACTTCACCATCCCTCTGCATGAAATGATCCTCCAGACCAATGTCTATGTATGAGCTCAGCCTTGTTTATCCCCTTACTTCTGTCCTTTTTGCCCTAAACCATTTGTCTGTCTCATGTTGTGAGGGAAAGGCATGTTCATTTTGAAGTAACAGATAACACCTGCTGGTCGAGCTAGACATAAAAGTAACAGACTTTTACACGCACATGTGGAATTTAGCCCCGGAAAACCGATCCTCTGAAATCCATGGTGGACTCCAAAACGGAAGCCCTGCAGTGACCAATATATAAGCTAGCATGAGTCATCCTGCCAGGACCGCACATATACTGTTTGATGATCCTCTCCGGTTTTCTGTAGCTGCATCAGTTGGGCCCCTGCACAGTTATGGTATGAATATGCTCTGTCTGATCATCCTCAGATGTTCCTTTAGCTCCTTGGGGACAGCGGGAGGACTGAGTGAAGGTGGAGGTGAGATAGAAAATCAGGAGAGTCCATCAGCACCTGAAAGCTCAAAGCGTTTTCCAAAATGCTTTTTCAAATTAATGGCTGTGATGATCAATTTTAAACTGATGACAGAACCAATATGGATATGGAAAAATGAAAGCAAACCACTTTTTTTTTGTCTTGTTTTTGTTTGTTTTTTTTGCACATTTACGTGATAATACAAAGCAAGAAAAACTTTTTTTTTTTCTACTGACAAACTTAACAAATAAAGATCTGAAAAGTTTGGAATGCTTTCGTTTGATCCCCCATTGATTTATATTTTATAGAGCAACCATTTTGTGCATTCACACCTGGGAATATTTTGAGGTATGTCTAGAGCTTTATACATCTAATATCTGAAGCAGAAATCTCAAACTCAAGTCTTCAAGGGACGTTGTTCTGCAAGGTTTAGACGTGTCTTTGCTAGACTTCATGCAACTCTAATGTTAGCTTATTAGCAGAGCTCTGACTGCATGCTAGTGGGTCAGTTTAGCCATTTATTTCTTCTGTGTAGGGCAAGGAAAATATCTAAAAGTTGCAGGACTCTGACCCACAATGACCAGAATTTGAGACCACTGATCATCAGTAAGATCAGACAACTTTGAGTCTTTGTCTTGTTTGTGTAAATGCAGGATCCTAACAATGAGAATTCAGGCAGAACTGAATATTTAATGAAAAATGAAAAATGAAAAAAAAGCTTCTACAAAGGTAATAGCTGGATGGTTGAGGACTTGGAACAAAAACTGTGAGATAAAGTAAGGGAAAGAACTAGGAAGCAATACAGATGGCTTAAATAGTCTAAGGGAGGAGTGTCTTGTTAAAGGAAAAAAGAGGCAGGTAGAGAAAGGGCAGGCAGGGGGAAATTAAACTTACTAAACAGAAGGAGCAATTACATAAAAAGAGAACCCCAACTAAATAGATAAGAGTAAAAGCAGGAACGTAACAAACAGAAAAAATTAAAAAATAATGCAAGATCTGAATACATCAAAGTAAACAATACAGTAGTGTTCAAAATCTAAAAACAATAATTCCAGCGTTTTTGTAGTTTAAAGTTTCTATCATAGTTTTGGAACCAGTGTAATTTTTAAGGAAAATATCTGTTGCAATTTAAGTTTAGCACCTTTATTGAAAACAGTGTTTCTAGTGGTTTGTTGGTCCACGGTGTTCCTGCATCTCTGGTGGTTGGTAAACTCTGAGGCAGAGGCAGAGTGGAGAGTAAACTGACTAGTAAAGAGAATGTTGTGGAATACAAATGAATGAAGCTTAGGAATAACAAGCAGAGTCCAGAAGGTGTGGGTCTTAGAGTCTTGTATGTTATGTATAGAGTCCTACAGCAGTGTTACTGAGGGAGGTTGCAATGGAGGGCTGATCGGTAAGAACTCTATGAGTCCAAAATAAAACAATGTGCTAGTTACCATTCATGGGGTAAGTTGTGCAAAAGGGTATTGGATGAGAAAATCTGGAATGGAAGAGCAGATCCATACAGTTTCACAGCCAGGGATACAGCAAAAAATCAGGGCAGAAAACTTTAGAGGTCACAAACAGAAACTGAGAGAAAAACAAAGTCAGAAGATACATGGAGGACAACAGATTGTCACATAGGTTTAAACCCAGGCTTTTAATAACTGGCAGATGGTCTAGTCATTCTAAAAAGGGAAGGAAAAAACTACATAAGTGCAACGAAACATAACAGAAAGGTTAGAGTTTAAATTAAAAAGACTTTCAAAGCAGGATTAAAAGATGGATCATTTCAACAAAAATAATAATACACTTTTCAATACTTAATAAATGTTTATTCTTTAATGCTGCTTTGGATTTTATCAAGAGATATCAGAGGGCTGAATTCAAATGTATATTTTCAGCATCCCAAAATTGCGCCACTCAAGGTGGCGCAACTATAATTATAGTCCAGCTGCTTTACATCAACGTTGTGTTGATCTATCAAAAAAATAGCAAACAAAAAACACATAAAAATATATGAATATAGCATATACTGTAAAAAGGTTGTAAGGATTTGAATACATGGAACAAAAATTTGACCAAACAAAAATCATAACACTGCTGGTGAGGAGTGCGGTCTGGCTCTGTTTTACCTTAAAGAAAACCCCGACAGGTGGCAAAAGCTCCCAAATGCAGATCACACGAAGAGGCGTGGAGCTGCTGAAAGTGAACAAATGAACTGTTGCCCTCTTATTTTGGCCTCAGGTTTGTGAGATTTTCATTAGAGTTGGAAGAACGCGCAGCCACAGGTAAAAACCCAGCCTGACGCATCGCGGCATGGATTAAACGGAAAAGCAGCAGGCCGCTATGTAAGCAGTACTGAATCACAAATGAAGGTAAAACTAGCCTTGCAGACTACTTACTGACCATTTGGCTTTCAGAAGAAGAAAAACGAAACTGCTTTCCCGGCATGTTGTATATTGCAAGTTGTAACTGAGAGTCAGAACTTACGTGAAACATGCAAACCTCGTACCATGCGGCTTAGTTTCTGCTCATCAAAAAGCGCCCCGTTACGACATTGCTGCTGCTGTTCACGCTGAGAAAACCTTTATAAGATTCTGTCCAACTTCAAACAAGTATTGACACACACACTTCATGCTGGATTGAGTTTGTTTTCTTCTTTTAGACACACCAAATAGAAAAGCTTTTTGCATTCCCTAACCATATGCTGTTCATATTCTTTCATTCAACAGGATTCGACAATGGTTAATTTTTAATAAAATAGAATACATCACACGTTGTGGAACTCGATTCCAACCAGGGGGTTTTCTTTGACTATTTACCGGGTTGGTTTTTCCTCTGCCTATTAACACATCTCTAGTCAACCCGGTCCTCCAGTTTCTCTCTGACGTTGTTTGAGCATCGTAAAGAATCATTCAAGCAGCTCTCCACAAACTAAACCATTCCCCATATTAATTATCTTAAACATTTGCAGTTCAGGCATTTTCTTCAGTCCAAACTCTTCAACATATGTTGAGTATAACTGGTGTCAGCTTCAAAATTCTTACCAGTTTTACACAGAAAATGTCAGCATGAATTCAAGTCACAACAACTTACCTGATTCTGTTGAACTACACAATATGGGGTAGTGAGTGTTTTGACACTGAGGCAAAAACATATTTTAGGAGAGGAGCATGTAGAAGAATTACATCAAAACCAAACACACACACAAAAAAATAGTAGGCCTGAAACCACATTATTACAGCTGTTGTAACAATGCAACATTACCAAGCAGAAAATACCAAAAATTGATTTAGCAGTTTTAATGTTTCTTAGGATTAATTGATGTTGATAGCAAACATAACTTTAGTGGACTTCCAAGTTGGCAGACAGGGGTGTGGTTTTGGGTACTGCACCTCCTCCCCTTGGCCATAAATATGTAATTTAAGTTTTTTACATTAGCAATAAAATATCTTAAGGAGGAGTAGTCAGTTTGTTTTTTGACTGCATGAGCAGTGCAGTAGCATGAGAAACTACGATACCACAATGATCAATACATGGCAGGGGAGTACTTTGGAAATCCTTTGTCAGTCATCGCTGATGATGTTTGTGCATCAAAAAATTGAACTTGAGACAATTCTGCTAGTCAAAGAGGAAGTCATTTATCAGAACTGGCAGAAATGATACTGAACCCTTATACAAAATCATCACAGATGGGGTTGTAGGATCTTTTTTAGAAAGAGTCACAAACCTGTCTGTGCTGGTGCTGGTGTGCATCAGAGAACATACAGGGAAAGACAAGGTTGCAGCAAAGATTTGTTAAGTAGTACTGCTATTTGAGCAAGAAAAAACAAACATATTGTATTTGCTTCGTGATAAGGTACTTTCAAAGACGTAGTTCAGACATGCTTAAAACTGAAAATCGAAAATTCATAAAATTCAGAGAATCAAAAAGGGAACACTTGTTATGGGTCGTTGGTGGGGTGGAGGGGGGTTGCTTAAGTTGTGTAGTTATCTGACCATCAAGTCTTGTTGGGGACCATTGATTACTCCCAGAAAGTTTTGTGCTTGAGTGAATTCCTGTGAATGAAACATGAACATTACTATAGCACTGTGCAGCTATATTTATGATGACTATCTCAAACCCGCTAAAATACGTGCAATTTTCACCACATCCAACGCTGCAAAATTTATTACGATTTAGTTCATGTTAGAAGCCTCTAAAAACCAATCCAATTGCAGAAGAGAATAATGATACAAAAGTCAATTGGATTTGGAAGTATTTTTACTATTCTGCCCCAATCATCAGCTGTAAAACACATTTTACTCATTTTTTTAAATACAGGTGAGTTTAGGCTTTTACCTGATTGTAACTTATACTTTGCTAAAGAATTTTTGCAATGAGCACAATCAATGAATTTTTACTGTTCTGAGTGTGTGTACACTATTATAGCAATGCTATTGTAGCTTTTCTTATTTTAATATTTAAAAAAAATTCTGTTTCAGCTGACATTAGAGTTTAAGAAAGTTTGACCAGTTGAATGTTTTAACATAAAAATAAAAAACATTGCAGTTTAACTGGGTTATGTGTACTTTTGAGAACTTCACTAATAAACCTCCCATTCTATAACAAAGTTTTTTTTAACTTTGTCACTGCAATTCAAAATTCAGACAAATAATTGGCCCCAAGATTCAAACAAGTTAGGAATGTTAATTTTCCAGACTCAAACGTCTGTAATTTAACTGATACAAATACATAAGGTTTGAGTTTGAATACAGTGATAGGTTATTTGCACTGTAATAAAATCAAAATGGAACAAAGTAATGATGTGTTTTAACGCTGAAACCGTGCAGAAGGCAAAGTTAGGTGGGTGCTTTACTGCCAAGATTTTGGTTTATACAGTTTATAATTCTGATTAACAAATGGATATTCACAGCAACATCCTTCTGGATAAAATATCCACATACCGAACCTTCAGTATAAATCACAAATGCAATTTTATTCAAATATAAAATAACATCCTTGATTATATTTGTCAGGAAGATATTTCCTGAGATCCAGGGTATTCTGTGGTCTTTAAATGTGATGAATTCCTAATTTCCAAATATTTTCTAAATTATTTTTAATGTAGTCCAGCCAGCAGGTCACACTGATTCCCAAGCTCCATACTCGCATTCTGACAACCGCAGCTTCCTACCACAGGACCCCTGCTCAGTGAGATCCTCAGGCCAACACTCAGAGCTCTGTTTTGTAACTCGGGGCGTTTTTGCAGTCACGCCAAGCACTCTCCAGGAGTCAAATTGGATATACAGACCTGCGACACATTCTTACGTTCTAAATTTTACAACTTTTACTTATTAAATAAATAAAAAGACATGTTTCCCAACACATTTTGTTGATTCCCTGTCTATTTTGCTGTCGATAGGAAGAATTATTCACACCACAACCTTCGAATTTCAATGGGTTGTCCCTAACGGATAAACAAAAAGTACTGCATAACCACGAACAGAAAAATGAGTGATCAATTGTTCTTTTAACTTTATATTTCACCCACCCCAACTCATTTTACAAATATTCATCACTCTGCAATGGTCTGCCACATAAAATCACAATAAAATGCATTTCAATGTTGTGGTCATCGAGGCAACAGCAATGTCCTTCACAAGGCACTGAAGCAGAGCGAAGACGGTACACAGATTTCCGAGACAAATGACTAAGAAGGGCAAGAGCATCTCAAATGAAACTGGTGCAATTCCAGCTAATGTAATTACAGTTTGTGTGTACCCCTTTATAAAGCTATGATTGGAAGATGGATGATAGTAATTGGAGAAGTGGGGAGTTTAAGTGAAACAGGTGAGTTTCATTACTAGACTTGGGACAGCTGATGGAAAGCTGGGAGTTGAGGCAACAGGATAAGCCTTAAAGATGAAAGGAAGAAGAGACAAGAGACTTAGAAACTTTCTTCAGTTTTTCTGTGATTAGGACATTGCTATAAGGTGCTTCATAATAAAGTAATTTCAGCTGAAGCAGGCAACTTTGCTTCATTGGTGTTTTATCGTTTCCACAGGTGGAAAATGCATTTTAGAAGAGCGAGATTATTAATAAAAATAATGTGTAATGTGGATATATGAACATTTCATACTAAAAAACTGAATATTTAAACAAATATGATAATGTTGCAGAGATATAACATCTAATGAAGCAAAATTATCACAGGTTCTCGAATGGTACATCTGGTCAGCTGAAAAGTGAAGGGCTCAGCTGGATCTGGGTGATTCGGTTCAGGACCAGACAAGGCATCCACAAACAAATTACTGCCCCTCTGTTTCCGCCCTAAAAGACTATTTGCGTCTCTATTTCACTGTTGATAGACAAGTATCATTTTGATTCAGCCTTAATGAAGTCATTTAACCCTCGTAGATAGTTTTGCATGGCTGCACCAGATAGTGACGGCATGCAATGACGTTAGTAGCTATAAAGAGGATGGGTAATGAGATGAAATGTATCACCAGCGTTTTTTTTTGTTTTTTTTAACTCAAATACAATACGACAACATTTTATTTGTCTGACTGAATCATGGTACTGTCTGTGGTTTGATGACGGAAGTATTTAGACCAGGGTCATCAATTTCCACACAGCCTCGCTCTCTTCAACCTGGTGCTCACATGATTTAAAACAAAAACAAAACATGATTCACTGTCTTCTAAATTATTCATGTTTTACTAATAGATTTTAGCCTTTTTCCTCTTGTTTTTTACAGTTTTAGACTCAGTTATCTTATGTTAAGAAATTGCAATGTACTGCAAACACGTATATTCTGCAGATAAAGCTTTTTTTTTTACTTTTACTCTCTCTGTAAAATAATAGCCTTGCAGAATTGAGATAGACTTGCAGACTCCTAGCAGGACTTGATAACACTCCAGCATTATATCAAAAGCAAAACTATGAACCATAAGAATGTTGACGCACAAGAGCATAAAAAAAAATGCAATGCTTTCAGACAAGAAAGTTAATAGTTTTGGAGATTTTTTTATTCCACTGTCTGAAAACTCATGAAGGGGAAAAGAAATCCCAAATATCAGACCAGTCTTGATCTGATTCCAGATGATCTGTCCCAGCAACAACAGAAATATGCCACGACATAAAATTTGCAAGAGGAGAGAAAATTGCTGCACAGAATTGCCAAAAGACATTCAACTCCATCAAAACCTAACCCTTCTAAGGAGGACACAGGCCCTATGTATCATATTTCCACATGTTGCACTGCTGCATAATAGAGTGGACAATGCCAGCTAAAGATATTGAACTAGGCTAAACTGACTCAGCCACCCTGGACAAGATATTTTTTTCTATTGGATTATGCTAAATATGATAGCTCAATAAAGAACTCGATATCCTCTCTCGGCCTGTGGTGTTGTTGATGCTCTTCTAGGATGTGCTGATACATGGCCTGCAATATCCAAAGTGGTGTCGTTTACACTCTGATATTATTTGAAAAGATGTAACTTTCTCTCTACATTTTTTTTTTACAGGGGTTGAGCTCTAGGAGAGAATCCATATCACCACCAATTTTGTTGTTTTCTATTCACAGGCCCATCAAATCAATAAGAAATGTTAAATAACAAAAAATAAATAAAAATGTAATGTTTTGTACTGATATGTAAAGTCATGCTACTCAAGTTGGGCCCTATAGTTTGCAGTTCACAAAGGGCCTGAGGATTGATGCACTGCACGTCAAATTACCAAAAAACAATTGAATGAAACAAGTAATACAAACGTGATCATTAAAAAAAGTCGTTTTAGTAACTATCATTAGTGGCCAATTGTCTGGAGGTTTTTAAGGATCCTAGCTGAGAGAATTACCCAGTTAGAAGTTAGGATTTTCAACACCCCAGATGTTTAACCATTTTAAAATGCCCATTAAAATACTGCCATAGGTATTGGATTTGTTGCCTAAGTCTTTTTATACTCTGGCAAGGACCTCAACCATTCATTTGGTAGAGAACCCAACTCATAAAATTAGCTCGTTTATTTCTGTTTTCTCGTTAGTCTGTTTGCATACACCTTATGACTTTAACTTTGTCCAAAAAAAAAAAAAAAAACCCTATACCTAGAAATTCTGCTGAGAACCAGGTCTTAAACCCACATAGGTAAAAAGAAGCATTAAGCATTTCTGTCAGGTTCGGATTAACGGGAAGGAAAAACGTACAGCAGCTGCCAGTAAACTGGAGAATCACTTTGTCATATTAATGGGGCCCGTGTTGTACGTAATCCAAACACTGAGGAATGAGAGGTCTTCTGCTGTCGGCTAAATAGAGGCTAAGTGGAACCCATCACTATTACCTTGGATATTTGTGGTTGTCAGCTTGCCGTATCCCTGATGGTAGCTTTACTGATCTGCCACGCTAACTCTGACATGAATGGGAACACGAGACATCGGCATCCAATGGTATTTGTATGTGGTTTTGAGTGTGCATGGAATTCTTTGTCCCTGTAACACGATACAGTTCATCTTCATCAGGAGATGCTAGAAATGTTACAGAAGGAAATGTTTTAAGAGTTCGAGCAAGATGTGAAAAGTTGGTGTGACAACGGAATTAAAGACATTCAGCAAAAAAGAGACGTAGGAATTTATATTACATTGTTTTGCATAATTTACAACCATTGGGACTTTTATTTGTACATACAGTTGTAGTCAGAAGTTTATTTTATTGTTTAATATAATTTTATTTGTTAAACTGTACCAGAGTTGAAATGTTATACAGTTCTAATTATTTCTATAAAACAAACTTAAAGACAAGCATCCAATTTAGGTTTCTAGATTCAGATCCAATTTAAATGCTTAGTACACTAAAACAATAAAATTGTAAAACAGGAAACATTTTATCAATATTGGGATCATTTGGTATTATTGCTTTGTTGGAAAACCAAGTGTCATTTGTGTTTCAACATTTATGTGGTAAAGTTGTTGAATTTGTTGTTATCTGCCCATTATTTTTATACGTTCCTGATACTACAACATATTTGACTTTTCTAAGTTTTACAGAGATACCATTTAATTTCAAAACATGTCTTCTGATTTTAGTTAAGCAGCTTAACCACTGTTACTTCTGCAAAACAAATAAAATAAAATAAAATAAAAACTTGGCTTGTGCAGACATTGAATCCAGCTGTTTTAATCACTTCCATGCAAACAACTTCTACAAATATTTGTGGAATAATGTTTCACTCTCAGGAGCTCAGCTTGTTACCATGAAAGGATGCCGACTGTTCAGTAAGTCCAGCTGAAAGAAAGAAACGGGAATGAAACAAGTAGAAATGAATTGAGTAGTAAGTCACATAAAATTAAATAGGAGGGTCATGTAATGGTGAGGCGCCTACTGTGTAGAGTTGTGTTAGTTTGCGCAGAGTGTAATCCGAATCTGTATCCTAAAATTTTATCCCTTACTTTAATATAAATTTTCCGACAATATTTCAATCTCAAACATGATATTCTAACATATTGTTTCAAGGCAACTAAAGTTTTACATTTGCATACCTGCTGGTGTAATTTTCTAGAGGAAAACATGGACGGTGAAGAAAAGACGTTACTCAATAAGCATGGTCCCAGGTGACCTTGTCCATGTCAGTCATATAAATCATAAATAAAGCAATTCTGTGAATGCAAAATAAATATTACTAAACTGTTTTGTTTTTTTCCTTAATGTGGAGTACATATTCAAAGTTAATGCAGATGGATGCAAAGCTTGTGTGCCCCGGGTAGTCATAAATTAATTGGTGCTTGTGAGGTGAGTTTTGGGTGGGCAGTTACATGAAGATTGAGGCAATTACGTTCTTGAACTTTTCCTTTAAGGGTCAGGTTTTATATGACTGAGTTATTCCCACTGGTCAAACTATTTACTTCTCCTGTGTCCCATTCCCAGAAGGAGGGGAGTAGATCAGGCCATCTCTATCCGTTGCCAAAACACTATCTCATCACTCGGCTTGCTTAAGTGACTCGACAGGCCAGGATTTAGCGCCGCATGACTCATCCATTATTAGTCCTCTCTAGCAGTCTCCTCATAAAAGAGACAGTGATGGATAAATGTGCTCTTACCTTTTGTATTTACTCCCTCAGCTTGGGTAAGTAATGTTACCAAAAGTCACCAAGAGTTACCAGGATTCACTGTTCAGAATGGAGTATTTTGAAGTTTAAATAGTTAAACCTTTCTTTATATTGTTATTGTTAACACAGTAAATCAGTTTTTTTTTTTTGCTGGCAACCAGATTTTTGTATAATTACAGAAAAAAACTTTTTTTAAAGTGTTTTTTTAAAGAAACATGTCAAATGTAAAATTTATAATATTGTGTTATATTTTTAACAAAGGTTTACTATTAGGAGATTCCATTAGCAGCATCAAGAACCTTTTTGTGCGACAGACTTAATTTACGGTCCTGCTCAGAGGAACCAAAATTTGGTTGGTTACATTAGCATGCATTAATATAAAAAGGTAAATTAGGATTAACAGCTTAAAAAAATCAGAACATACAGATATCACATAAAATCTCTGTTAAACACCTCCGAAATGCACATCTCATTCCAACTACCAACGGAAATGACCACAAATGACAACATATCAGTTTGGGTCACTTAGGCACTTGGCTGCCCATTCGGTTGCTCAGTCAGTTCAATTGTTTTGCGGTTTATACAGACCAAAGGAATATTAATTATCATCATTATAACCACTAATCATGAGCTAGAGAATGATATGTAGTTCTCTACATATAGCCTGGTTGGGTAAGATATATATCAGTGAACTACTCAACAGAAAACAAGGCTGTATTGTTGTTAAGGTAAGCATATTTGTTTTTTGTTTTATTTTACTATTGCCATTAACTTTCAAACATTACCCTCTAACCAGAAGACTTATAATGAATTCTTAAACTATACTGCAGTGAATCTAAATTAAACATGTATCCATCCAATGAAAACTATTACATTTATTCTAGAAAATAAATGTTCTGCATAATTCTTGCAAAAAGTTGTCCTCTGGGATTTCTCAATATTTTGTGAATTCAATTTGCCTTCTACATTTCCGGACCTTCCAGGGCATGTTATCTCCACGGCATGTTGTTGCCACTATTATGATTCGCAGTGTGGGTGATGTGTTTGTGTCTCCAATTAGTGTCCTGTCTGATTGCCAAAATGCTCAATTTTTCTCTCTTTCAATCAAATAAGTTTATTCCACTTGACCATGGAAGTCTCCCACATGCATTTTGGTTAACTCTTGTCAAGTCTTTATCAGTTTTCTTCAACAGTCTTTTTCATCAACACTTGTATCTCAGCTACAGAAACCTTTAACTCTTTCCTTCATTGGTTTTGGAGAGCTTTCTTTTGCATTTATGATAAAAACTTAAGGGGTTGGTTAAAAGAGTGTAGTCCCCCTACTGAGCAGTGGCCAATAGGGGCACCTGTTATACCCACCATTCCCTTACAACCCTGCATGAACAAGTGAGTATGGACAATAGATGGATGAGTTGATCAGTCTAATGCTTCTTTTCCAGTGGCTCCTTCTTAGCCTTTCCCTATTGTGCTCAGCCCACATTGCAATTTTCTTTTACTGAATTTTCTGGTTTGGTACCTGGTAGACGGGGTTCCACTTTGTGATAGCGGTTGTATTTTTAGATATGGCCACACAATTTACTTTTCCTTGTATGTTAAAATGGAGGATGAAGCTGTGAATAAACTTTTATCCGAGTTGTTGACGGAACCTCAGACTTGTTTAAGCGTCTCATTTTTAATGCGAGGACCTTTGTCCTCATTCGTGTTATGTTACCGCAACAGAGCACCACCAACATCATAAGATGCCCCACCATTCAAGATGGGGTTAAAGCAAGTAATCCACGTTTGATCATTGAGATTATCTCACATGCTCACTGCAGCTTTGTATCTCGCCTTTGTTGTGAGAGCTCGGGTGACTATGAGATTAGACAGCAACTTTGATGACTCAATCTGTTCTTTCCATTAGCTTGTTGGATGCTCTATTTGATCACCAATTAGCGAGTGCTTCACAAGACTTGTTTAGATGTCCTCTATTATTTCAGGTCTATGACATACAACTTGTGAAATCACTGGAACATGATCATATGACTCAAGGGAAACCACCGTGGTGTGGACCGGTGTAATGAAGGATATCATCACACGTTAAGCCATGATTAGAGTTGATCACAGTCTTTATTAAGTATACAGATTATTTTAATATCCTGTGTGATACTATATTTGTTAATCCCCACTGTTTTGGTTTCATATACAGCATTTAGATACAAGACTTAACTAGACAGATGACTCCACTTATAGAACATTTGTGGTTGTTGTTGAATTCAGAGAATATCAATTTAAAATGATATCCAATTTACCATAACAGTAAGATTTAAATGCCCAAAAAAAACTTTTTTTATAAATATGCATACACATAAATAAATACTCTAATGAAGCACTTTAATTGAAGATGCAATGGCTTCTAATATCCACACTAAATGTTCTTCCACTCAACTTTCCTGTTAGTGCCCATCGACACTGCCCACAACAGAAAGACGTTTTAGCACTTAAACATTTCTATGGCTTACATGTCTTGAGGAGAGTAAGTGTGATTGTGTGACCACTTCTAAAATTAATTTTTTAACTTTTTTTACTATTCGATAATTACATTTGTCAGCAGTGATTAGCCTATTTGATTAAACTGATCCTCCAGGAACTTAAAATATGTTTCGTCTGACCAAAATAAACATTTTAGGAAAGCAACAGATATCGCATTAAAAAAAACCACAAAGGAAATATTTATCATAGGTAATTTTCATTTACACATTTAACCTGATTAAACCATTTACCTTAAATTCATATTGTCCAGGAATTAGAAGAATTATTGTCCATCTTTCCATCCATCCATTTTCTGAACACCCTTGTCCCTACTGGGGTCGGGTGGGTCTGCTGTTGCCTATCTCCAGTTTACAACGGGCGAGAAGTAGGGGTATACCCTAGGCACGTTGCCAGTCCAACGCAGGGCAACACAGAGACATACAGGACAAACAACCACTCATACACACACTCAAACCTAAGGACAATTTAGAGTTCCCTATCAGCCTAACAGTCATGTTTGTGGACTGTGGGAGGAAGCCGGAGTACCCGGACAGAACCCTCGCTGCATGGCAACAGTGCTACTCACTGTGCAGCCCAAGAATTAATGTAATGATCTTAATGTAATACAGATAGACAATATTGCTGTAAAGGTTATTTAGTAACATTTTGTTGTTAGGTTTACATTCGATGACCTGACTGACTAGTCAAAGGTCTGCTTCAGAGTAAGCCAGTCATCCCAGGGCTTATCTTGTTCTAAACTGCCCGGTGCAAAGCATCGAAGAACAAGCGAACCCCCTCCTGGAGCTAATCTTCATGGGAATCCTGGATTACAGGCGGTACCAACAGTAAATCCTCTAAACATAATAAGATAAGATACCGGCTTAGGCAACTCTCTCCTTGCTGTCCCATTTAATTTGGTCTTTCGTCTCTGTTAAGGAACAGTCTAACAATAGAAAGTTATGCTCTGCAAAGTGAGTCAAAGGTCGCAGAGACAGTGGTAGTTCTCATTTCCCACTGAACAAAAGATTAGATTTTCCTTGTCTACAGAAGTGTGGGACTTCCTCCTCACAGATACACACATCCAACACAGCCAATGTTTGACCCAAAATAACATTTCTCAATCCCAACTACAGATGGCACTATTGGCTTAGACTGACTGGCGTTGAACATCGATTTCTCATGCTGATCAAGAATCACATGGACTCCTTTTCTTCTTTTCTAAATTCATCAATGACTTTGCTACAAATATAAGATTAACATAAGAGAAACATACAAAAAACAAAAGAATTCAACTCCGCTTTAAGTAAAACAGCTTTTCACTCTGGAACTCATCAAAACACGGCATTTTCTGGCCTGAACCCCTTATGTGTAAAACTAACTTTGGTTAGTTGATGTTGAAACATCGCCTGCTTTTCATTGGTTCTGGTAGTTTGTGAGGCAAATCAGATTCAGACTCACATGAGCTAACCCAGAGATATTAAAAAAACAAAAAGACAAGAAAGAATGAATTTCCTCCCTAGCAGCATTGAGCCGGGGACCTGTGTGAGCTTACGAGCTGTCAGACGAACATTAACACAACAGCTATTTTACCTGAGGCCCAAAGGAAAATCATAGACAATGGCTTTAGCTTTATACATATAAAAAAAAAACTAAGAAAACATGGAAGTAACAGTTGGTCATGAGTGAACTACTCCAGACTATTATCCGGATCAGACTCAATAAAAAAAAAGTGATCCCAGTTTACGCCCAGACATAGAAGGGAAGCAGGACTGCCTCTGACAGCATTAAGATGCATCCTTTCTCCCTCTGCCAGGAATCCACCCAGATTCGTCAATAAGCTTTTTCCTCTATAAATCATTGTCAGCTTTTTTTGGAGGTCTACACTGACAGATGAAGACACAAAGGACAGGACTTTTTTTTCCTTTTTTTTTTTTCAGCTTTCTGCAATTGAGTCAGCTGGTATTTGAGGCCAAGCAAACTTCGAAGTAAACCGCAAACCTTTATGCAAGAGACATTTATATTCTCAGGGTGCTTCACAGTTCCCATTTCAGAATCCTTTCTTCATGCGTTAATACACTTTTTTTTTTTTTACAAATATAATAAGTGTAAACATATCACATGAATTTGAATCCAGCCTTCCTCAATCAATGCTTTGTAGAAATTTTTATTTCCACTTCACAAAATAGATGTTGTTTAGTCAGTCTTTTTTTATTTATTTTAATTTTCAAGTCTTAGCATTGATTGCTAATTGGATTCGTGTCTGGACTTTGACTGGGGATTTGTACTACCTAAATTGATTTTGTTCTAAACCAAATCCTTGCATGGCTTTATGCTTAGGGGCAATATCCTGCTAAAAGCTTGTCCTCCAGCTGCAGTGCTGCTTGAAGGTTTGTGAACTAGTTGAGTAGTTTAGAGTTTTCTTTTTTTTAAACCATGATTTTCTTATTTTCTGATGGCCAGGCTTTGTATATGGAATGTCAGGTTCATGTTCATCAATTCCATCTGCTTGTTTTGAGGGAAATTTGTGAATTGCAAGCAAACTAAATGAAACATTGAATCAGAGCATCTGCAAAAGTAAATGAACCACAGCTGCACTGGTAAAGACAATCAGGTAAAAGACTCAGGTGAAACACATGTGAGTGCTCGAGTAATCAATTAAGCAGACCAATCAAAAGAGACATCCTAAGGAAAAGCTTTGAGGTGCACTGGTTAAAAGGGAGAGGAAAGCAACCAAACCACTGTTGTGTCAAGGCATAAAGACCAGATCAACAATCCATCAGAGCACAAAATCTAATACTGTCAGGCCCTATAATGGTTCAATTCATTTATTTAGTTTTTTATCATCCAAAGTAACGTGGATGAGCTTCAGTTCTGAAACTCGACTTGGCTCTGTTCAAACGGGAGGGGGTGTGGCCAAAGTCCAATTTCCGGGGGTCAAGTGACCAGATCATACTTTTCAGAATAAAGCTACAAAGCCTATCTCCAGCTTACAATGGGCGAGAGGCAGGGGTACACCCTGGACAGGTTGCCAGTCCATTGCAGGGCAACACAGAAACATACAGGACAAACAACCACTCATAGACACACTCACACCTAAGGACAATTTACAGTTCCCAATCAGCCTAACAGTCATGTTTTTGGACAGTGGGAGGAACCCTGAGTACCCGGAGAGAACCCACGCATGCAAAGGGAGAATATGCAAACTCCTTGCAGAAAGACCCAAGCTGGAATCAAACCCAGAGCCTTCTTGCTGCATGGCAACAGTGTTACCCACTGTACCACTGTGCAGCCCCATTCACAAGTCTCGATGCTTAATTCTGATATTCTGCTGAACATTTTTTATCTGTCTCTGTTTGTCCTTCTAACTAAATCCACCATTGTGTGAACACAGTAACACCCCAAAGCAGTGCAATCTCTTAGTCAACCTTAGTCTGAATTGATTTTTGAATATGAGTTTTTCAGCTAAATTATCTCGCCACTTCTTGTTTCAGCCACTGCTTACGCCTGGATTTATCACCTCTGTCTTCTTCTGGTGCAGAATTATGCGGCATGTCTCAATGTGTCCTAATCCCGACCAATGACAATGGCATAAAAATTGGATCAAATGGGACCTCACCCCACCGGTTTGGAAAGTACCGGACATGATTATATTGGTATCGTATATGAATTTGGCACAAATCTGCTGACGTGTCAAAGTTTCTCTGGACAATCTAGTTATAAATGAAAGTCTCTATGAAAATTCCTGTTCAACCGTTCTCGGTTATGTCCATACATTTAAACTGACCACTTCAGTGAAATACCAGCAAAGGCGCTGCAAAATGCCCGAAAGCATAAATATACTCCCACCTATGTTTCCTCATCTATGCCTGCTGCTACCATTGCGATAAAACACAAATTTCTTCCCTGTCTTCTGAACCAAAGCTCACGCTGTGTGACGTGATTGTTATTATCCTTTTGTCCTTGCCGGTCACTTCAGAACAACAAATTGGAGTCAAATAAAGGCCAAATTATATATTAAAGTGAACAACCAACATAAAAAATACTGAATTCAAGTCAAGTCAGAATTGTGCTTCGGTGTAAATAAAGATTTTGTTTTAGAAAATTGACAATCATCCAATCCTGAAATTTTTTATAAATTGTGATATTTTTTTATTGTCTAGATTCATTAAAAAGCTTTTTAATGCTTTTTGTGACATCAAGATTAGACCCAAAACTAAACTGACATTTAAAACTAAATTTAAGTGGATCTTAACTGATTAATTTAAAAAAATGTGTTCCTAGCTACTCCAAAACGGTCAGTGATATTTTTTTTTTTTTTTACAACAATAAATCTAGATGTAGCAAATAAACAATATTTTTTATTAAAATAAAAGACTTACTTTAAGTTTAGATTTTGCTCTTAACCCATTCGGGGGGGTAAAAAAAACACATTTCCAAAAACTCATATTAATCGTTATCCAGACAATACAAATAATATCAACTTCAGGTTTTTAAAGACCATAAGAGAAATTTTATTTTTACTATTGTTGAGGAAACATTTTCTGAAGAACATCCTGTGATGCTTACATTTACAGTACATAAATTCAGATTGAATGGGAAGTTAGTTGTTTTTCGAAAAAGTTTTATTGATTTATTTTACATTTCATTGTGAAAACAAACAAAAAGCTGAGCACAGATGATCTCCACAATCTCATAAATAAGCATGTATTGTACAGCTAATGTTTTCTAGTCAAACAGTCTAAATAGTGATGTTGATGAAGAAATAATAGATTACAGGCTAAACCTGTTAGAAGCTAGGATGGCCGCAGGAAACCATCTGGGACGGGTTAACTATCTACAGCATGGTTTAGTTTATGATTTATCCTCTATCTTCTGTTAAAAATGTAAAAAAAAAAAAAAAAAATCAGTACGGAAATCTAAGATGGGAGAGAAAAACAGAACCAATTGTGAGCATGTTTGAGCTGCCAACTTTTGAAGCAGGAGATCTACGACATGGTGATCTGCATGGACTCCAACATCTCCTCCACGGCCTTTGTGGAGCATTTGTTGTCCTTGTTCCCACGACCAGCCAGCTGTTTGATAGAAGAGGGGGGGTAAAACTGATGATCGTAGCACATATTAGGCTAAAATAATACGCAATCAGCTACTTTAATATGACATCACAGATACTTGATAAGTTTATCCGCCCAGCAGTAGGCTTCACAATGAGTTTCCAGATATAGAAGCTAAAATAATCAGCAAATAGTTCATCGAAAGTAAGAAATTAATTTCAATTAAACAAGTTTTGTTCAAATGTTGTATAAGTGGAATTTTTTTTAAATACTCAGAGACAAGATCCCAATTTTAGCCCACTTGCATGGCCTCCGGTACAGGAGTACCACGTCCTGACTGTATCACAGGAAGTGCCACACATAACCACGAACATGAACAAGATAACTCAAGCGTACACACCCAGGCACACGATCTTTCTACCTAATTTAGATCCGCAGCAGGCGAAGGCGCCGCCTTAGACAATACGTCAAGGAAAGAGGACTTCCTTAACTGTAGGCGTGGAGCCAAAAATAGAACAAATCTGTCCAATCAAACCTCTCATGCAATCATTCCTAATAACAAGGTTGGGCCTGGGGCTGCTGTGGCTCTGAGAGAGATCAATGACGTCGACCTAAATCATCAACAATGTCTTTAGTTGAACAGCTTTCCTCCAGTTCTCTGGTTTCACTCAGCGGCTCTGCCTGGTGTGAAGCTCGAAACATGGCAGATAAGGTCTTGAAACTTTTGTCGAACTAACCTGCTTCTAAAAGCTTTCAAGGTCCTAAAGAAGACACTCTTAAGGGATGATTCAAAAAACTTTTTACAACCTTTTACACAGTTTTTCTAAATGGGCTGTTGTAGATGCTGATGGCTGTGGGCAGGGATGATCTCAGTGAGGCAGCGGCTCTGAAAAAGCCACGCATTGAAGATGGGCTGTGGTTCGGAAGCAGTCTGACGAAGAGGATGCTTAATGCTGTACATAATATTTATATTTTATACAGAACCCCATATCCAGTATTAATTTTCTGGTTTAGCTTTTTTTTTTACTCGCCTTTGTGGCTGGTAGCTGCTAAACTGACGTGAGATTTCACTTTTCACAACAAACCCAGAGCTAAGCGTTCTTAAGAATCAAGAGACTGCTCTGTCCCGTCTTGTAAACCCTTCACAGTTGCGTCTCCAGTCCAGTCCGTTTCTTTCTTAAGTTGCCCAAGGCAGTTTTTGAAGTTTGATATTATGTCTGTTTGCTACGTCTTACTCTAATTAATAGGTGTTTAAAGAAAAAGAATATATCTACACGTGTCAGTGTTGAAGATTTGACGGCAATGAATTCATAATTACATTTTGTTGTGTGCTTAATATTTTTCAAAAATCAAGTTCAAGCACAATTCAAACTTCAGTATACATACAGGTAAGAAACAAATGGAAATTACAAAGGTGGCGTTGTCCAGAATTACATTAAGTAAAGGTTATGATACATAGTTTATAAGTACAATAAAAAGGAACCATGTTATATTTATTTGTACGTATTATCCCTATTTTGCATTTTTTTTTGTTTTATTGTAATTAGAAATATAGCAATTTGTGATAACAAAATAAACAGTTTTTGTTCACCATTAAGTGCCATTCAGTAGTGTGAAAATTATCAAACTAAAGCACAAACAACAATCGCACAAAAAACTTTTATATCTGATACCGTCCCAAATTAATATAATGGTGAATTTCCTTGTTCATGAGCAAGTCATCTAAAATAACTTAAATCAAAGGTTTGTTTGAATTTCAATTTCAGGCTAAGAAAGCAGAGTAAAACTGAACTAATCTGTGTAATGAATGTTTATCTCCATCTTACGGCTGCTGGTGTTTGTTGGCCGTGTGACAGAGACGGTTGTGAAGCCCAGGATTGAGAGGCGTTAACTGAGGCACAGAATAAATGTCAGCGGTGTCGGGTTAATTTAACAGTGTTGAAAGACATAACAGTTGCAAATGAGTAACAGCAACATTAATAATCTATCAACTGATGTTCATATTGGTGCTTTCACATTTGGATCATTTGTAAATAATTAATAAAAACAACTTTAACTCTGGGTAACACTCTGATTTATTCCAGAAATGGACCAGAAACTTTTGTCAAATTCGAATTCAAAGGTAAGATAAAATTGATACGACTTTCATCACACCTGTTTCTACAGTTTTAGGTGTTTTTAATGAGAGAAAGTGGTGGAGGGAAAGGATTTTTCAAAGTTTTTATTTAGAGTTTCACACTGAAACCTCACACTCAAAAGTGTCCCCTCAACTTCAAGCACTCCAGTCTCCTGAAGAGATGCTGTTAGCAAACCTACAAGCATTTCATACACTGCTTAAAGAAGCATAACATTTTTTTTAAAACTGCGTATTACTTTTTTTTTTTTTACAATAAAAAGAGCAGTTTTTATTGAGTTGACATGCTTATTCATTTCCCCTTTGGCATTGCTTAGGAGTCGACAAACAGGAAGTAGCTGTAATCTTACCCTAGCCCATACTGTTATTTCCATGCTGAAACCTTTTCCTTTGCTTTATGCCAAACTGTAACTTAGACAGGAAGGTTGGCGAAGGTATAAAATTGGATATGTAATTTCCAAGAATGACTCATTCTTCTAGATTTACTGTGTGAGTGTAACGTGTGTGTATGAGACGGTGTAGCTGTGATGATCAGTGCATTTAATTGCTCTACTGTCTAATGCACCATTAGCCCAGGCCGCGGAGTCAATTATCTCCTCAGCCTGAGGTGAGACCACCACATTAACTCCTGCCCTCCTCCACAACTGAAGGAGACGAGCAGACAGCTTCGGATCTATTTAGAGCATCTGATAATAGAGTCATGAGGAAGTAGGACCCTGTGGTTCGTGACAGAGGAGCTAATCAGGGAATTTGTTTGGAGAGTTAGGGGCAGGAGGGCGACCCATGCAGTGCAGCTACATCTCCAGGTCTTTTGCAACTAAGCCCGGTCAGTCGTGACCTCTTCCTGACGTCTGTTGCTACTCGTGCTTACCTGCCCAACCCCCCACGCCGAGGAATGACAATCACCAGGTACTGAAGTGTAATAAAAGTGGACGACTGACGAGAACAACACTTTAAAGAGGCCATCAATCAGCCAGCACGAGCCCACAGCAGCCTGCGGCTGTCTAGCAGAGGCCCACATCTCCGCTACCTTAGCAAAGCTCAGGACTTATTAAACTGGAGGAAGGACAGGGGGGCATACAGGACACAAACTCACACCTTCACTATTTAACCCACATGGGGGTTGAAAAAGGTGAACGTACTAGTTTGCTAAAAAGGCATGATAGCATGTAATGGAAGCGAGGGCAGATACAAAGTCTCTGGGAAATAAAATATTTGATGGAGAACAAAGAAAAAAACTGAACTGCTTTGGGTGTTTTTGTGACTTGCGAAAATTAGGAACAAGCTGCTACAGCGGAAACTGCGGAAAACAAAAACCTTCAGTTTATGAGAAAAAGTTTGCTGTTTTTGCTAAATATAATTATTCAAATCATGAAGAAACAACCCACACTTTAAAATAGCAGCTATGGACGTTATATAATATAAATAGTAAACCTTGTGTTTGGACCTTCACAGCTGATCAACACACCAGGCTTTAGTGGCTCTTCACAAACCTTTGTTACTGATCATTGCCATCATCCGTGTCTGTGAATGGGTGAATGAGGTGTGAAGTGCTCTGGGTGCCCTGCGGTTGATAATGTGTGATAAGAAAATACAGGCGTTTACCTTTTTTATCTAAATGTTTGGACAAAAAAAAAAGAATGCTCTTAGCTTCGAGTCGTCTTTCTTAATAATAAACAAACGTTGGACATGCAAGGCTGTTTAGCTCCAAACAGCCGGCGTCAGTGAACCCAGATGTGCTCCGTCTCTGTGGGTAAAGCGTCACCCAAACACACAAGACAGTAAAGAAAATATTTAGACAGGGAAACGTGCTGCACTACTGGTTATGCTACTGACCAACTCTGCTAAACTGCTTTCAGATGGCGCTCTCTAATAAGTCCTGTTTACAAAGATTTCTGCTTAAGGTCGCCGATGCACAGAACTAAGCCAAAGCGACAAAATGAGAATGATTTAGGAGAGTTAAGGCAAATGTAGATCAGCAGTAGATCTACATTATTTTCTATTGTCTCAGGATCCCATTTACGCATAAATATGTGAGCAACTTGAACAGTCAATGAATAAAATCTTTGATAAAATCTGAACTTTTGAGCAGAATATACTCAGACTAAATAAAGTCTAAAATACTTTACAGCTCAATGTAATTATTCTATAACTTTGACTTTCTTTAAAGACATAACAACTTAATACAAAAACACTAAATGTGCCCAGGCAGGGTTAAAGCCACATACGTTGGTATAACAGCACTCATGAAAACAGAGAGTTGGTTTTGGGATGCTCTGACAGTCAATGCCTTCACAATTTTATGTGAATAGTTGTTTTAAGAATTAGTTAACATTATAAAAAGTACTGTTTTTTTTCTGTGTATGGACTGAAGACTCATCTGGAAAGTAAAGATTTCAGTAGTAAAAAGACAAATGTAGGGAAAATGTATTCTCCAGGTAGGACATCTTGGTTCTCACCTTGTAGGCTCTATTAATCTGAGCTGCAGCCCATGCCGCATATTTAATGTTGTCCTTCTTCACTTTGGCACTGACTTTGGGACTGGCAGTGATGTGACTTGCAGACTGCAGGAAAGATAGAAAACAGGAGGAAGACGTGACGGAGAGAACCGGGCGAAGAAGTTGTTCTAGTATCAGAATGGTGAAAGGGCAATAAAAAAGGTAATTGAGATGAATGTGCAACCCCTCTTACCATCCACCACTCCACCAGTCATTGTGGCAGAATGAAGAGAAAAAACAGGCCTTGGCCTGATGACACAGGGGAAATCATTTATGGGGAGGAAAAAGTGAGTGCTTTAATGCTTCATGCGTAAATTGACACTTAACAGTGCCTAATTTCTCCAACACCATTGATTCTCAGTGATGAAAGGACAAAAAAAAAAGAAAAAAGCCCAGTGAACAGTGAGTGGAGCGCCTTGTGAATCACAGCGTGCGCCTGCTTCCACAGCTCCACTCTGAACCACAAATCCCATGTCTTTCCCATGTTCCTGCCATCGTCTCCGCACAGCAAACCCCAGATGACTGACCCGGTCTGGGCTTCAAAGCTCTCTTCCAGTGTGCTGAAATTTTAACTATATACCCATCAACCTGGCTTTGTTGTTTTGAAAAAAAAAAGAAAATGGTTTGGCTTCTGTATTTTTTTATTTTTTGTATGCCTTTTCTTTGTTTCTATTTTTCAAGTGAATAGAAACCTCAGTTTGGATGATGTCAACACTGACAGGCTATCCCTGAATAACAGTGCGCAGCATTATGGAGGGGAATCCCCGGGCATGTGTTGTCAGTAACTGAACCGCAACCCGACTGTGGTCAGTACTACCAAGTCCACTGTCACACTGACTCACACGGTCGGAGATGGTGAAAGTTTTCTGTCCTTTCACTGAACTGCCTGCACCTGTCAAGACCCAAAAATGTGATCATTTAAAATAAACAAGTTTTTGATATGAATATTTTATGAGAAATGTGCTGAGAAGTCGACTGATTCCTGGAAACTGCCGATGAAATCTGTGCTGGTCAGTTGACTCCAAATCAAAAACGACACCTAAGGACTAATAATCTGTTTTAACGGCCAGGCCAACAATAACCTATTGTAATTTTAATATTAGATCAACGCTAACGTAGTTTTATTTAAGTATTGCTCTTTACACATGTTGCTAACACTGTGTGGCCCTAATATTAACACTTTTCATTATGGAAGGTTTCATGGAGTGATAGTCAAAAATACCTGTCTGTCTTTAAACACACATTTTCTGGAGTGACATTTTGTATCTTAATCCAAAGGGTTTAATAGCACATCTGCTGTTTTTTTGTTTTTTTTACAGAGGTGCATATGTGAGCTTAAACAAGGATGTTGGATGACAAGGTCTTGCTAATTTCAGTCGTCCCAAAGGTGTGTATTAGGTTGTAGTCAGGAGTTGTTGCCGGTGCTGCGGATGCTGCTTTGTGGAGTGGTAAGGAACAAACACTTGACCTTGTTGCCACAAAGACAGAAGCATGAATCAGGCCAAGTGTCTGAGTTTGCTAAAGCAGTAAGAGTTCCTTTCAGAATAACCAATTGGCCGACCATCACTCCTGAAAAAACAGCCCGACCACATAATCTGCCGAGAACTGAACTTTATACTTGACATAACGCAGACATGGCTGTACATTGGAACAGTTGTTAACACTGTTGACTGTTGGAAGTAAGAAGGTCCTAGGTTTAAGAGCCATACTGGAGGTCGTTCAAAATGGAGTTTCCATGTTTTTCCTGTGCATGTGGAAGTTCTCTCCTGGTACTCCAGCTTCCTCCCAGCCCAAACCCATTACTTTTAGTTCAGTTGATTGCTTGAAATTCCACTCAGGTAAGTGTGAGTGTTGTTTGTCCATCCCCCACTTGGAAAAAAGACAACAGCCCCACCCACAACTTTGCACCAATAGGTAGGTATAGACATTGGGTCAATGGCGTTACACAGTCATCCGGTAAGTCCCTCTCCACTGGCAACTGCCAAACTCAAACTTGTCCATTGGATTGGATTGGAAGTCTAGAGGCAGATAGCTAAAGATTACAGATTACATTGCTCTGGTTGATGTAATGCCTCGTTTCTACAGGTAAGTGCAGATCAGTATAGAATTTTGTGGTTTGTGGTCCTGTATAACTAGGAAAGTGTTTCCACTGACTGGGTAGGCAAGGTGAGATTGAAATGCCTGACAGTGCATCACTCTAGTATAACGAAAACTAGTACGTCTCTGGGTTTTTGCAAGTAGTGATCTATTTCTGTCCCCAATCAATGGACTGTGTTGTGTGACGGCAATACTGTAGCTCCACCCTAACTCCACAATTGGCCTTGCCGACGCACAACTGAAGGTGGCCAATGGTCGGGTAAGGGTCAGTTTTATCGGCCACTTTTACATGAAAACAGAAAAAAATAGCATATTGAACAGGAACATCATATTCCCATACAGCTCGTGGGAAATGAGAAGTACGATTTACATGCAGCTGCTCGCCCATGGAAAAAAATTCTTGTAAGGTCTTGACCCAATATACCACAGTTAATCTTAAGGCCACGTAATGTTTGAAACTCATCGTCGTTATTGTGTCCCAATGCACTTTGGCGTCCTTCGACCTTGCCCTGTGATTTTACATTATTTATTTTCATTTGTGGAAAAGGATGCGCTAGGTAATTTCCTTTGACAGGTCTCATCATATCATGGTACCACATGGAGGGAGACTAGTTTATGACAGACGTTTGTAGGATTAGTTTGTATGATTAAAAGAAGCTAATATTCAGGGTACACATTCTTATGACAAAACAAACAAACAAAAAACAAACAACAACAATAAAAAAAAATCACCACATCCTTATACGTTCTAATAACAATACGTAAACAGCTGAGGTTTTCCCTCTCCTGACCACCACAGGGGAGTTTTTAAAAAATACGGACCACCGCTTTGCTGAGTCATTAACCGGACAAGCTTGAGGCCAATATAGACAAATCCTTTTGAAATTGAACCTGTCCTTCACATTTGAGTGTTGCCACCACCTCTGAGGCTTCACAAGGTGTGGGCTGCTATATGGTGTTGGAACTGCATGAAAAATCCTAGTGCAGAGAGGTAAAAAAAAAATCTAGATCTTTGTGTAAGGGACGTGCTTCCATTCTGCAGCTTTTATTTCTCGGATTGCTTTGTTTGTGTTTTTATGTCACGTCTCCCTTACATGTATTTCACTGGCCATAGCTGACAACATCCTGTTTAAACAAACGTGCAGATGGAAGGCAGTTTAAACTCGGGCTGCAATCAAATCAGCACTTGATTGGCTAATTTGCCAATGACAAAATACCTACTGAG
>JAVLVB010000286.1:3385660-3402124 GCA_032876305.1 Orestias chungarensis
TAATTTACCCTCAAAGTGATTCAGCCTCATAAAGAAGTTTTAGGAGCAATATCGGTGGTGCCTGGAGGAGAAACTTGTGTTTTCATATTCAACATGGTGCCCACCATTAAGAAGGAAATGCTTTACAACACTGCAGGGAAATTACAGTAAATCTAAAAATTACATTTATGCATCCTTTGGAAAACCCTGTTGTTAGTTTTAGCAGATTAACGGCGGCAGGGCGAAACTTTAGACATGAGCTGGGGAGCAACGTGATTTAATGAAATTACAGAAAAGGCCGCAGGCAATGGAACGTGTCTGGAATGCAACAGAAGAAGCCAATAGAGCACAAAAAACACAACATGCTATATACCCCAATGAAGGAGTGTAAAAATGACAGTGGAACCAGAAAAGTTATTAAGAAGGTGAGTGGAGGCAGCTGTGGCGAGAGCAGGTGGAGATTAGGAAACAGAAAACAACTTGTCTTGTTCACACGTAGCCAAATATTTATGAAGCCGAATATCTCCGGCACATCATTTTAAAAAGAACTATCGCGTTTTCATCCGGACAAACATGGACAGATATATCACTGAGTGCCGTCTTAAACATGCCAGACGCAAAGGGGGCAGTGTGGTGTAGAAGTAGACCCTATGTTTGCCAATCATAATTCTTCAAAACGACGTTGACTTCCTTTCAGAAATGAATCATGGCCCTCCTGTGCACGCCAGTGTGCAGGAGCAGTTGGGCTTCTAAAAAAAACAGTCAAGGAAAAAGTGTGTGAACCAACACAAAAATCGTCCCCTCCCTGATAGCATTTATTTTTTCTCTACTCAGTGCATGCCCAGAACTAAAACAAAGGTCACATCTGGGATGTCAGTCCAGCATTATTTCTCAGAGGTTTTCCCATGTACACTCCCAAGCACAAACGTGGAGGTTTCTCCCATTTGAGCTTTTTAGCCAGACGTTTCACGTGGCTGAAAGTCCAAAACATAAATCATCTGTTTTCCCAGATACCTGGCTATGTGTGGGCAAAGCCTAAGGGAAGGGGAAAGACTAACAAAGCAACGAGAATTACAGTGAAACAAACAAACCTGACTCTACAGACATAAAGAAAAACTACATCAAGGAAGCAAGAGAGAATAAAAGAAGCAGAGTTTTAAACAGGCACAGCCAAACGTGGCAATAACAATGAGCTAATGCATTCCCTGTGCCTCAGTAAAAATTAATATTCCGAGTGTTAATTGTCTAAAATTCCAGTTAGATCAGAAAAAAATCACTGTATTGAAAAAAGCAAAGGAATAAAGTAAGACTGTTATATACTTCTATGTTTGTGCCAGTAAGATTGTATTTTTTTGTGTGTTATTGGTTGTTTTATCTTAAAAGCACACCAAACAGAAATTTTCAATTTTCAATGTGTTCTGAATGTAAAAATGGAAAAGGGGCTAAATAAAAGAGAAATCTGGTGGATATGAAAACTCTCAAGATCCTTCTTTTTATGTTTTGTTCTCTTCATGAGCCCTCTAGATTAATGCGATTGTAGCATATTTGTAGCGCAGCTGTTGATCATCAAACTACCAAAGTAAATGTTAACATGTTTGACAATTAACTTTATTTAACTTATGGCAGTAAAAAAAATCGAACAAAAACAATATAGCTTTCTAACCAATATTGCATCTTGTATGCATATTTAATGCATGTTCTGTATTTAAAAAAAGGCTGAACTCAACACAAAAGCCAACATCATGTATACTGAAGATTTGAAGGGTGTATTTATCGACAGGTTTTTCTTTCCGTCTCTCTGTCTCTCTCTCTGTATGTATTTATTTATTATTATTACTATTATTATTACTTCTATTATCATTATTATTAACTAAATCTTTCTAGCAACATATACACAAACATGTGGCATTTATAGACAAGAGGTACTTTGGGTTGTTAAATGTTCAAGGCAATACATTATTATAAGACCAAAGAAAATTAATTGGTAGGAGTTTTAACAGAGGACAGACAACAAAAGCAGAGAAAAAAAGAAGATACATTTAAAAAAAACGAAAATAAAAAACATAAAAGAACTTAAATAAAATGCCCATATAAAAGGGCAATAATTCTCATCAAATAAGTTCAGTTCTTCGTAGGAGTTAAGGAGCTGTATACTCTTTTGGCTCTTACTCCATAATCAACAGGCTTTTAAAAGTTGAAAAGTCAGGTTTTCTGTTTCCCCATTTCCGTGAGTGGATGAATTTTGCAAGGATAAGCAGGTTCTTCAGTCTCTGAGGTCCCACATTTTATATCCCCTCTTTATAATGGATGGGGAAGGAAAGGTTTTGTTAATATCCAGGAATGAAAGTTATCCCAGAATGTGCCAGTGTGCACACAGTAGAAAAACAGATGGTCTATTGTTTCAATATTGTTGTCACAAAAGGTACAGAAGCGCGGGTATATCAAGGTTAGCTGTTTCAGTACTTATATGTCGAACCATAAGTTCGACCGTAGCAGGTATATGGTTTATTACAGCGTTAAACTGAATAGACGTACTGCTTAAATTATGTACTAAGCAGAAAATCATCATAACACAGCCAATCTCCATTTTCATTTAGAAAATGTCTTATGGACAAAAATGCCCTTTTCCCCTACAGCGATCCAAATACAAGAATTGTATTCTATGTATTACATATCTATTATCGGGGAGTAAAATTGTGTGGTTGCATACGTTTCCAAACATAACACCTGTTTGTGAATGGAAGCTGACTGCACAAGGAGTCAGTCAACAAGTCTCAACCAAGAACAAAATCCATGTCTCCATTTTTTAACAACTCTTTAAAAAAAAAAGTCAGACAGTTTATTCTAGGAACCGAGTTCAAAGTCAGTGGCTTCTAAACTGACCATATTTTACGTCTTTAACCATGTTTGCTTTCCTCAAGTAGAGGACTCGATTTTCCTATATGAAATTAAAGTTTAATTGATTTTATAGCTTAAAATATTTTTTTGGGTACGCCCATACAATATACATAGAGACAGTGACTCCATTTTGGTTAGATAGGTTCTCCCGTGCAGAGTCAGCTCTCATTAGAAGCCGTCTTCTGTTTCTCTTCTGTACAGAGGATGCTCAGGACGCCTGTGATTGGTCAATCCTTCCGCATACAGCCGGATCACACATCCGCTTCCTCTTCCCCAGCGCAAACATGGCGGAGTACGACCTCACCACTAAGATAGCCCACTTCTTGGACCGGCATCTCGTTTTTCCTCTGCTGGAGTTTCTGTCCGTCAAAGAGGTACGACGCACATCGACCTTAAATACCAATCTCGTGTGTTTTGAACCGGTGGAAATGTGTGATTTGGACAGTCGTGGAAGCTGAAGCACGCGTGGGGACACATTTTCTTCCCGCGTGTAAAATCGCTCCACTTAAGGCGGAAGCGAGGGAAGCTGTTTTCAAATTAAAAGCAGTACTTGGAGAATAAGGTGACAACTTTTTGTGGTTGCCGGTCATAGTTGCTTAAACATAAATTTACTTTATGATTAAATGTGTTTATTAGATCTTAATAAAAACACTTCCAATCTATCGGTTTAGGAAAGTTAAACCTTTTACAGAAAGTACGTGTGAAGGGAATGGAACGGAAGTGTCCATAGCAGTATTTGTAACTTTACGTTAGCATTAGCAACGTTGAGCTAAATAAACGGCGTCTTTTCATGTTTCGGAACTGTTTTGTTTATGTCTGGATATCGTAAAAAGCCTTTATAGAGTGTGTCATCGTGTTAAGAGAGTCTGCTTCTGCCTTGTTGGGATTTCCTGGCTAATAAAGCTCCGGTTAAATAGCTCTTACGTCGAGCTAGCTCTCCGAAGCTAATCACGTTACGTCTCCCTTACTGCCGGGTAATATGAATTGTTTTCAGCTTATCAAATCACAACTGTTGCAAACAGTCTCCCTTCTTGTTTTCTTTGAGTAACTGTCTCAGTTTAGTCTTATTTACAGATTAGCATTCGCCTCTGTATTAAACGAGCAACTAATACATAGCCGTGCCGAGGGCAGCCTCACTAGTCTGAATCACTTTAATCTGGTTTAAATGCAAAAACAGGCTTGTGTGTCATCACATTATAAATGTTTTGTCCTGAATATTTTTTACATGTCACCATTCATTGTTTTAAAATCTATTCCTGATGAAAAAAATCAAGCATAACATTCTAAGGGACCCAAATTCACTGATTACCTTCACACACCGAGGTCACCTGTTATGGATACAGATCATCTAGGCTTGGCACCCCTGATATTACGCATGCATTGCCATTTCATGCCCTTAAAAACATTTCCCACCCATGTACCGTTACAAAATGTTATTTTCTGATCAGAGTTAAGTAATACAGTGAATATTAGAGAGGATTAGTTGGAGAAAAACAGACCATACGTAAAAGATTCACATTAGTACGTCGTACTGCAGACGCACTTCCATGACAGTGGAAGAACAACACACAGATATTGGAATAAATGGAGATTAGTGCAATGGTGCCTTCTAGTTTTTATGTGAGGTTATTTTGTTTTCGACGTGTTCCTTCATCCTGGAGACTGAACTGAGTAGTTTAGGGTTTGAAAAGACAGAAAACTAAATTAGATGCACAGGATACTGACAAAAAAGAGTTTATAGCAGCAGTTATAGAGCCTCACTGGAAACAACTTACCCATGTCTGAAAAGTGCTTTATCCTGAAATCTAATAACTAGGCAACCACTGCTCTATGGTGTTTGTGGTAATTTGTTGGGTAGCCAGTCTAGTTATCTTTGCTAAAATGCTCTTAGTTTTATTTTGGGGTTAATGGGATGCAAACCTTTGAAAAGCTTTGACGTAAGTCTCCAAAGATGATTTTTGTCAAAAGGATCAACATTTTAGACTGTTATTTCTTTGGAGATTGTGAGAGATAATTGTGTCCTGTTCAGTCAGCAGCAGATTTTTGACCTTAAAACTCTTGACATGTTATTGTTTTGAGGTGTAGTGTTGTGACTGTTGTTGTGGTATAAATTTTATAAATGATAAATGAAACAAAACTCTAGAGTGGTAACTATGGTGCTCGAAATGTTTTGATTGGCCGTTCTTCCCACTGAGCGCACCCTAAGCTCCTGTGAACAGCAGTGATTGCTCAGGGACTGGGATAGCTTTGGTTTACGGCTCTGCTTTGTGGATAACGCACAAAAAAAAACATGTACTAAGTATGTATAAAAACAAGTTGTTACAGAAGGGTGAAATATGCTCTTGGATTAGATCTGGTAGGTAGACATAGGCTTGCTGCTTTTGAAATGAGTCTCCCAAGCTTTAAAATTGCTTTTATATTTTCTTAAATTTCTTTAAATCAAGCCATATTTTGGTCCTTTTTAATATAAATTGTCTCCACTCCACAGACAGGTTTTATTTAAGAAATAATTTAATAATGTACTTTTGTAACGAAATCAGACCCGGGAGTTGCTATTAAGACTTGTTTGCTTAAACAAATCAATTGAGATTTCCTTCAAGAGTTACCTAGGGGCAGCATTTATTTCTTCATAGTGTCAAGTTGGTTGAAATATTTTGATTTCAGCCCAATATTCCTGAACAAAAGCGTATTGTTTTTAGAGAGAAAATGTAAACGAATTGTTTTCTGGGGGAATTGAATATACCAAAAACACTCACAACTTTGTCCCGAATTCATCCCACATGGAAATGTTTGTACTTTAATTAAATAAAAGAAATGGGCGTGGCCAGATGCTTCGGGATTTACCCCCAAACTCTGTCAGTCCGACCTGTTGAGCAATTGCACGTATTGAGCTTTAACAAACTTTTAAGGAATTCTGTTCAAGTTTTGTTTATTTACTTACAGAGCTCTCTTACCCTGTTCAAAAAGCAACTTGTTCTCACTTCGTATCCAACAGAGATTTTTCCCTGGAGAAACAATTTTCCCTCGTGTTAATTCTGATGTCATGCTGTTGCCATACATTTGGCTCAAATTATATCACATGTATAATTCAATCTGCACTTAATTAAACAGGACTGATATTAATCCAACTGCTAAAACATACAAATTCAAACATTTACTACGCCTCTTAAAAGCAATAAAACAGTCAAACTCAAACCTTACTTTGACCTGGGATTAATAAAGTTGGAACAAACGTCTCGATTCCTGGGAAAAGGTCTCTTGTAGCCGTGGTCGAAACCCCCTGCCCTTTTTGGAACAAAGCTGCTATTTTCTGCCGCTTCCCTAAGTGAAGAACAGGTATCTTATGCTATCTGTTTAAATTTGAAATACGTATCCCAATAAAACGCAGAATTTTATGTAATATGACTAAACATTCAAAGTTAAATTGGTCTGAATGCTTCCTGCTGTCATTTATTGATCATTTTTTCACATGAGCTCTCTATTTGAAAACATCTTATTATTTTTCCCCCCACTTGATAAAAGAAAACAAATTCAAGATCAGGAAAAAAATAAAAATTGCTACAATATCTTTGTCAGAAATGTCAATCTAATCTCATGTTGATTCGCTGCAAATACCTCGCCTACTCTCTGTGCCCAATTTAAGACTTTAGTCATTCATTACAGTGTCAGCATTTAAGTAGCCAATAAAAACCTGAGATCCAGATATTAATGAAAAAAGATCATTGTGAAAATGGGTTTTACTAGATCATTTTTCTTCCACCTGAAAGATCCCCTTTGAACAATTAGCTGTCAGGTTTGAGACTGGATGATACGTATTTGCTTAAATTGCAGTCAATATTCTATTAAACCAATAGAGGTGTGACGAACCTGCAGGAACTCGGCAGACATGGGAACATACATTGGAGGGGGGGGGGTTGTTTTCTGAAATGATTTGAACCCAGTATGTGATGATACTTTAGTCAGCTTATGTCCCGGAAGCTCCAGCTTGTTTTTACAAGTGAGATTTATTGTTTGAATTATCTGAAGCAGTTTAGTTAGTTGTATGGTTGTGAGATCGTTCAGGAGAGGAGGAATAACAGAAGCAGAAACTAATTGATTAATATAAAGGAAATTGCTTGTGCTCTGTAATGATGAATGGTTGCTAAAAAACATTTTCTGTAATTGCTGGTGAATTTGCTCCCGTTGCAGATCTACAATGAGGAGGAACTTCTCCGTGGGAAACTGGATCTCCTCAGTGACACCAACATGGTGGACTTTGCCATGGATGTTTACCGAAACCTCAATTCTGACAAGGAAATTCCCCACAGTAAGTGTTGAGGTATCCTGTATACACACTGCTCTTCCCTTTCTCTCCATATCTAACACCCACAGAATCAATCGATACAGTTAAAATTGCTTGATAGGCATCATAAAAGGGTACTGCTGCGCACCACTCACTCTATTCCCCATTGATTTAGCAGTAAACTTTTATTTTACAGCCTTTTCAGTGCTGGGGTCCAGACTCTGTACATGCAGCTTTATGATGTTGCTGTAACTAATATTGTTCTTTATCATCCTCTCCTAAGCTCTCAGGGAGAAGAGGACAGAGGTTGTGGCTCAGCTGAAGCAGCTGCAAGGGGAGACGGAACCGATTGTGAAGATGTTTGAGGACCCAGAGACAACGAGGCAGATGCAGTCCACCAGGTAACGCAACAGAAAATACAGTTTTGGTCCGTCAAGCATCCATGCTGTTACATTTTTGTGAGAGCACTAAATCACTCACAGCAACTATAAACAGATTTTTGTTGGTCATTTAACTGAACGTTATGCCAGTGTTAACCCAGCTTCAGCCCCCGGCTGATACCACAGCTGAGTTTAATAAACGCCGGGATCATTCTTAATACTTATTGTATCCTTTGTTGCCATGGGAGCCTATTTTAACTATTCAATATAAACATCTGTGGAACAAACAGTTATTTAGAACACCTTTAGTAGCTGTTATAACAGATTTGTATGTTTTAATAACATAAATTAAGAATAATTGGATTACTTATCAAATGTTGCTCATTTGGGTTTCCAACTCCGTCTTTCAGTCCAACAGACGACGCTTTATTTTAACATTGTTGTCTGAATTGTAAATTATTGCCTGATTAATATGTTGATGGTCTGACCTCCTGTATGGTATCGCTTTTTTTAGAGAGTGTGGGGCCAATAAAATTTACATCGTTTTAGACTATCATTGTGTGGGAAATCACTCAGCACGCCTTTTGTTTGTATTGTTAGAAAACGTAGTTTATGTCATCCACCTGCTAATTGACCAAAACTTACGTTCCTACCAATTTTCTAACTGACCACATCAAACAGATTTATGAAGCCGTCTTAAACATGTTTAAACATGGCGTTGTTCACCTGTCAGAGCAGAGCTAGAGCTAGAGAGAGTCAGAGCTAACAAGCAGCGTTAAAATCGCCATGGAATCACATTCACACTTGAATTCAAAGATAAAATGTAACAAGATTTAATTGGATTTTTACTGAAGCTAAGTTATTCCTGCCCTCTGCAAAAATGGCTATATTGCTTATTCCAGATATTATTAACTTGCTTGTAACTGTCCTTGTGTTAAAGTTGATTTGTGCTTTGATTGTCAGTGAAGACGTAGATTATAGATGGATATGCAGAATTTTATGGTAGTTTTAATGTTTTTCCTCTTTGCCATTGGACCCACTAAAGTTTTGGTTACTTAACAGAAATGTTGCTTCTAGCTTTTAGCTTTAGTTTCCCTTGTTAAGGTTGACAGGTCTTGTTTAGTCTCCTCTAAACTATTTTGATTTTGTGTGCAGAAATTTGTACAAAAAGCTTAATTCACCTTTTTTTTATACAAATAAGTAATTCCTTGTTCTAGGCTGACTTAATACATTTGTGCAGTAACATGGGGGGGTGTGGCTATGGTACGCTACACTCTTTACTTTGAGAGAAAACTGTGGTCACTGCGCTCCTACTGTCGTTACAAAGACTTTAAACTAGGGATGCATGATAATATACCATGAATGATGGTATCGACTGCAGATGGGCAATGTGTGGACGTGATTTAAACATAGGCTTAATTTCTATTAGGAGGATGAAGAAAGACCTTTTCACACTGGATTCATTTCTATGGCTCTGCTTCTCAGTTTTGTTGCCCCGGTAAATCTCAACCCAAATTCGAAGCAGAGTTTTATTGGATCATTCGAGCCGTTGTGCGTCGTCGCTGTCTCTAATCAATCTGTGGAATCTTGGTTCGGCAACACACAGCGGGTCGCCATTCCACTCGCGGGGCAAAAGCAGCGAGGCGCTCACGGGAACTGCCCTCCTCGAACCTCCAAGCATTCTTGCTTCTTCAACCTGGCCTGCAGCAGTGAGGAATGCCTCAATGAAATTAATTTAACACACCACACGTACGTGCCACCGAAGGCACGCTCACACGTTCCCTTTCCTAAAACTGAATTTCCCCCTGGAAAGACGCATAGTTTGAATGTGGTGTCCACATAAATAGATTTTTGGTCAAAGGCGAAGTAGTAAAATGCATTTGGGATACAACCGTTTCGGGGAGCCAGTGCATTCCTTGATTTTGAAAAAGACACAGAGGCCGTGCTGAGAAATTAGTCCTTACTTTATTCACCGTGCAACGATTTCCTGCCAAACCGAATCTAATAAGTAGCTCATCACACATACTTGAACACTTTTCGCCCTTGTTATTGACCAGAAGTTGAAGAGTATACCTGGATGAGCCTCTAAACACCAGGAAGTCATGAAGTAACAACGACCTCTAACTACAGGAACTGTCTTTGTTTTTCAGGGATGGACGGATGCTGTTCGACTATTTGGAGGAAAAGCACAACGTAAGTTGACCCCATATGCTGACAACTCACTTCTTCTGAGCATTTCCCATGGCTTCTGGTTGAACCCATGGTCGTTTCAGGGGAAAAGTGAGATGGGCGGGCCGAGCAGGGAAGAGCAGCTTTACTTCCCAAAACCCTTAACTCGTTTTTGGGGTTTGTATGGCTTGCACAAATTCTGCGGACATTTACATTCTGCGGTGAATTGTTAAGAATAAATGGAATAGCTTGGAGCTGCGGATGGAGCCGCAAGAATGTTGGAGGTTCTATATTTACCGTGATGCCGGGCGGCTCACCCTCCCCGCCATTGGTCCCGCTGACCTGCATGCTGTCCTCTGTAAACCTCCGCCCAGTTCGGGCGTTGGGCCTCTCGATCTGTTGTTGCAACGGCTTTATTTTGGTGCCTCTGACATCAGTGGGTACCAACGACATTTGGTGCATCAGAAAATAAAAACAAACGTTGGATAAAGCAAAGCAAGTATGCTTGAGATGATTGCTTTGTATATATTTATGTATTTTGAATATTTTTTACACAACGAAAGCTTGCCAGACTCCCTCAATCAATCAATCAATTAATCAATAATACTTTATGTATCCCGAAGAATTCCCAATGATGGAATATCCTGCAGTAAATATTTGGTCGTTTGCTCAGTTTCAGCACAAACTTTACTTTTACTTTAAAGTGGGTGTATTCAAAAACATGTTCGTCTGGTGCATATTGTCTATTTAGCATCCCCTCCCATAAAATGATCTTTAATTGTTTAAATGAATCATGTATGGGTAAATAAAAAAAATTAATGGCATGGTTATTTGTTCATAATATATATATCATATATTCAGATTTTTGGCTGTTTTGCCCCTTTGAAACAACGTTATCAGTTGTTAGTAAAAAATTACTATGAAGCTGAATGGAAAGATTAATTTTGAAGTTATTTAAAAAAAAAAAATCGGAAAAAAAAACTTACAAAATTCAGGTCCGGAAAGGCCCCAGAGGTTTGAATAAAACAATGGTGTAGTTAAAAAGATGCTTAGCATATAAATTATCTCAAGCTTTGAATATCTTACTGACCTGTGACCATGGAGCCACATTTGCACTTAATAATTTTGGCCATTAAAAACATTTAAAAATATAAACGTAAACCAGGCAAGTTGTAACACATTTTCTAGTTTTGAATGCTATATTTACTAATTCTCTGCATTTCACTTGCTTTGAAACAATATAATCCAGCAACTGCTTTTCACATCCTTCCGGTAAGTGTTTGTCGTTTTTTTTTTTTTTCGTTCTAACACCTAAAATTTCATGTGAATAACATTTTATTAATTGAACTATAAAACAAAGATTCACATACGCTTTACAGTTTTAAAGACATGATTTTAGTTTGTACTGTAGTTATAGTACATTGTCCAAAGATAGAAAAATAAGGATTCCATGCTAAACTACCAAGATATGACCGTCCACCTAAATAGATCATCAGTCAGAATAATATTTGGTCAGATGAGATCAAAATTGAAGTTTTAAACTTTAACTCAGGAAGCTGCTAAAGGATGGATGAAGGCCATTTCACTATAGAGAGCAAATATATTGAGACTGACAGCAGTTCACGTTGCCATGAGGCTTTTACATCAAACAAGATTTTTATTTTTGTTTTTTTGTTAATTTCCGGACTAGTCAAAGTAAGAAATAAACCCAACTGAGAGTCTGTGTGAAGAGTTGGAACCTGGTATTCACTGAGCTGTCGTGTGAAGAATAATAAGAAGTTTGGGTTTACAGAGCTGATAGAAACGTATCCAGAAACACTTTGCTGCAGCAAAGTATGGTTTCTACCACAACTAAATAAAGATTCATGGCACATTTTTTTGATTTCTGAAATAGATTTAGAGAAATATTTTTCTACCTTCAGCTTTCTGATGTATTTCTTGAGTCCCAGCGCTAGCACCATGTTTAGCTTGAAAATGTGCTCAAGTCTTGTTTCACTGGGTCTGACAGCCGTTCATGTTCCCTGTGTGATATTAAATCTGTTTGTGTATTTCCCTTTTAAAGTTTCGTCAGGAGTATTTGGACACCCTGTACCGGTACGCCAAGTTCCAGTATGAGTGTGGGAATTACTCTGGCGCTGCAGAATACCTCTACTTCTTCCGTGTCCTGGTAAGCGTTCAGCCTTTTCTCACATACATCAGCCCAGCTGCTTCCAGAATGTCGGCTCTGTCTTTATTCAACATTGTAGAAGCGAAAATTAAAGAATTCCTAGTGTCTACTTTTTGTCTTTCTTAAAGTTCACTTAAGGTTGGATTAAAAAGTTCTTAAGAAGTCGTAAATGGTTCCTGGTAGCTGAAGATAATCTGATAAATAAACCTATTTAATTATTTAATATCCCTTTTGTTTGTATTATTAGAAATTTACCATATTCCAGTTACATTTATGCTTCACAAAAACTACAACCACACATTAGTGATTCCACAAGGCTATAATACAAAATTATGCAACGTCATATTTTATCATAAAAACTAAAATAACCATTGCTTTAGCTTTAGGCAGGGAACCGGTTGACTGCAGACTCCGTTTTATTTCTTTCTTAAAACTTTCTTTATAGCGTAATATCGACATTATTTAAATTCGGTAAAATGAGTCAGAACCGAATTGTCACTTTATATTTGATGGATTTTTCCGAGTCCAGCCGGATCTAATCGCTGGCACGGGAAAGGACGATAAAACTTGGAAATTAATAAACGTGAAGAGCTTCAGTTATTGCCTGTTTAATTCCTTGCACATCTCCTGAATTAGCCGCATGCTGTTGTAGGACTTTAGCGGGATCTTTTATTGGGCCAAATCATCAGCGACAGGCTGCATAATCTGTCTGTAGCTTTCTACCAGTCTGGGTGGGCGGGGTTGGCCAGACAGCTTATTGATTACAGAACTGCGGCCAGAGAGTCCCCAGTCACGACTTCCAAGCGTCTCTGCTTAGTTATGCAAGACACTTCTTACTCTGCAGCAAGTGTTGGAGGCAGTTTTACAAGAGGTTTTTTAAAGGATCCTGTGATCTGGAAACGGCATTAAAATATACATTGATATCGTCAAAGATGCGTGAAACTTGATGGATCAGTGAATGGAACAGAGTACGGCTTCGCTGCACGGCTTTCTTTAATATTTGCTTTTCATTTCATTAAATTAAGAGTCCAAAGCTCTTTTCTTGTCTGAAAGCGTCGCTAGAGATTGGATGATCTGAACTTCTCATGTTGGTGTTTTATCTTTATATTTCACTTAAAATATGTTTACCCTGCATTGCTTGGTATCATTTTCCTCAGCACAAGCTTCCCTTTGTGGATTTATAGTTATCTTTCCATTTTGACATACCATATTAACACAGTGGACCTAAAATCACTCACAAAACATAAAATCAGAGTAGAAAAAGGTCATATTTTTTATTGTGAAAACCACAAATATGTTTAAAGAACCACTTTCACAACTTAGAATACAAATATAAATTGTAAATGTCGAAACCATCATACAATCTTTCACAGAACAAAGGATTTTATGACTTTTTTGCATAAAATGCAGGTATAACCTCAGGCGTTTTTTGTATAGCTATTTACAAACAATGTAATGTCTCACAAATATGTTTAACAAACCAATTTTAAAACTTAGGATGCAAATAGAAATTGTTAATTTCAAAACCTATGCACACTCTCATCACACGACAAGGTAGTTTAACACTAAATAAAATGCAGGCAATGCCTCATATTTGATGCTCGGCTCTGCTGCTTGAGCCAGAGGAGATCACGACCTGGTGGGCGTGTCCCGCCTTCCTGTCCTCTCGCTCTCCTTCTCCAATAAAAACGACGGATCGTCCCTTTAGTTGTAAGTTACCGCTTTCTGGCTCCGACTCCCGCTCTGCCCCGTTTTCCTCAGCTGCGCTGCCTCCAGCTCGAAGTAGAGCTCCACCGCTCCACATTCATCAATCGCCTCATTGTTTTATCTCACAAAACCAACCAAACTCTAATCCAAGACACTAAACTAGACGACTAAACGCCAACTAAACACACTAAATATCACAGATCACTGAAATCTCAAAACTTATGATCGCTCTCTCTCTCTCTCTCTCTCTCTCTCTCTCTTTCTCTCTCTCTCTCTCTCTATCTATCTTTCTCTGTCGCTGCTGCGGTCCCTCCACAGATTTCCGTCGTCCATTAGCGACCAAATGCCTCGGTTTGCGATTACGATTTTTGATTAATTTACGTGATGCATCTATCCACCAATAGGACAGGGGTTTGTTCTTGTTTTTTTCATTCATTGTTTTTTCGTCTGTGTGATTACCTGATTTTTCCGGTGTTTATGAGGCGCGCGCACACCGAACGTGACCAAAATATTCAGAAAAAATTATTGGGTAAATACTTTATCAGAACTCTAGTTTTACATGGCCTATCAACACAATTTAAAAACTGGTATATAGTTTTTAGGTCCCCACTTTCTATACAAGTTGAAACAGCGACTCATCGACGCTGCATTCTGCGACGTAATTTTGACGCGCCGGCGGGTCAATGGACTCCAGAGGTTTAAAGGCTTTAAAAAGTAGTAAAAAGATAAGAAACCTCATCTGATGAGGTAGTAATTATTTTAGCCCAACTGGGGCTATGAGTTTTCATTCTATGTAAACTCTGTTACATGCAGACATATTTCCCTAAATTACTTGCACGGATTTATTTAATATTATGCTGCAAGTAGGACCGGAGTGGTATGGATGGCATAACGTTTTGGCCCCTACTGAGCTCTGCCTTCTGCAACACTCCGATTGGTTAACCTCTCAAGTCTCAATAAACCTTTTTGACATATTAGTAAAAACTATGGACCAAGGCATGTTTTGAAATCTCGATTAATCCAACTCTTAGAGTTCCCACTTATTTGTAGCTCATTCGCTTGCTCTACACTCGTATACGTCTACAGAGCCTCTATCAGACACTCTGTAACTCCGTCTTTCTCTTCTTAATATCTGTCTGTCACTACACCGGTGTAGTTGTTCCTTCGTGCTGGTAGTAAAAAATATTTTGAAGGTAGTAAAAGGTACTAAATACAACTTAAGGATCTCTGTATATACCCTGACTTGGCAGAGCTGGATTCATTTAAATGTGTAGCCACGTAAACAAAACATTCGGATTATTTAATCTGAACACAATTCAATTCAGTCTAAGAATGTAAATATGGTTATCAGTAGTTTAGCCTGGTAATTGTGTCCAGGAGAAAGAAACCCTGCTTCCTTCAAACTTTAACATTGAATTTCCATCATTTCATTAGCAGGAAAGTGCAGCAGTGAAACTTAAGTTATCTTAGATAGTTTATTCACTCTTGCACAAGAAACTAACAGTTGGTCTGACCGTAGCCTACTACACATTATAATAGCTTCGGTTTTTCATCCACTTACTTTCCGTATAAATCTGCATTTTTTTTAACCAAACAGTAAGAATCTGAACATGACTCTCGCAATGTTGCATCAACTATTACGAAGTTAAACTCCACTAAGCGTCCTTTAATTACTAGTGCGACCCGTCTGCATAGCTGCTGGTTTCCAAATGTCACTCACTTGTCTGCTGCGTTCGGTTTGACTTTGGTTCAGCTTTTAGCCGCGTGGGGAAAGCGAGTGCTCCGGCCAAACCCAGTCCTAAAACAACGGCCAGCCAAAGAATCAACAGTTGTTTTTTTCCTTAATCTCCAAGAAAGCGATAAAACAAACTTAACTCCACTTTCCTTCTACACCACCTCTTATCTTATTGATGACGTCGACTCTGGTTTGTGAGGATTTCTGAACGGTCCCTTCTTGGATACCTTTTTTACATACCCACCTAATAGGACAACAACTCCAATGCCGGACTGCTGTAAATTCAGCTCTGTAACTGGATCTTTGTTGCCTAAACTTGACAATGCAGCTGGATTTTCAGGACAAAAGAAAAAGGTAGAAATGGATTTCTTTAGTCTGTATCACTCCCCCTCTCTTTCTGGTCAGTTTTTTTATGGACCTCCCATCCTCACAAGCCCCTTGTCTGTGTCACCCCCCTGCTGCCCCCCTCCTCCGTATGGGAGAGGTGAGGCTCCATAAAGTCATCTAACGTGGGAAACCCAGTCAATTAAACGAAGGAAGCCGGCCTTGCAAAATCCATGCCTCAGGTCTTGTTACAGTGTGGCCTGGCCCGAAAAGGGCAACTTATTCATATCATCACTTAATGCAGGGATTGAATGTTAAGAATAAAGATTGGGTGTCCTGCCTGAACCCCAGCACAGTAAATTTATTGTTGCTGGTCAGTCAGGGAAAATGTGCCTGATTCACAAACCAGTGGAAACTTAAGGTAAATTCTGGAAAAACCCAGGTACTGAAACTTTTGTAGCGTGGCCGCTAGTAAAAAGCCGGACTGTGTGTGTGTGTGTGTGTGTGTGTGTGTGGGTTTGTGTAGAAAGCTGCCATAATGACATGAAGGTCAGCCAAATGTAGCAGGCAGGGACTCCCAGGGGAGGGAAAAAAAATAAAACTTCCACAGACGAAACCTTGACCTTTACTCAAAATACTGGTCTTTGTTGTGCTCTGGATGTTCGGCAGCTGTCCTATTATGCATCTTCATAACTGATACATCACAATTATTTGTGTTTATATCGGCCGCGTCTCATAATCGACCTCAGTGGCTGTCCAGTGATGCACGGGAGGGGGGGGGGGGGTGTCGTCAGCTGCTGGACGCTCAGCAGACATCCACCCC
>JAVLVB010000286.1:3403946-3431142 GCA_032876305.1 Orestias chungarensis
AAGTCCCGTATTGTAGATTCTGTGTCCATATTGTAGATTTTGTGTAGCTCAAATCCTAGTCTTGCATAGTTATTATATTCCTATATTCTATTACATTATTTAAAATTGCTATCAGGGTGTAAACTGGACCGGGGGATTAGAATTTCGTCCCACCTCATGTACCACATGTGATGTGATGACAAATAAAGATTCCTTGATAACGGATTTCAGGTTTTCTCAAGTTGGTTTTGGTTGAGAGTTTATACACTAAATGGGAGCTAAAAACACATTTGCAGAAAAAGTATTGATGTATCAAACTTTTAAAATGTCCTTTTTATTGCACTCGTGCTTTAATTTTTAAATCTTACTAATGACCGACGAGAAGATAGGAACATCATATCATATGGAAATGCCTAATTAGCATTTTTTTGTGTCCTTTTTTGTTAAATTTCTACACGACAATTGGATGAAAACTTAGCCAAGCTCCTATAAAATCCAACGCGGATTAACGAGCATACCCTGCGATCTCTCCCGAAGGTCCCGTCTACAGACAGGAACGCCCTGAACTCGCTGTGGGGGAAGCTGGCCTCTGAGATCCTGATGCAGAACTGGGAGGCTGCCATGGAGGACCTGACCCGCCTGAGAGAAACTATCGACAACAACGTAAATGTCCCCCTTCTCAGAATTTGATACCAGCATTTGGATTCCCTTACATAGACTCCCATATTGACGTTTCACTTGCAGAACAGCTCGGCTGTTGCGTTTTATTTCTTACCGCAGACTCTAATCTGAGTACTTGAGAACTTGAATCCCTTGTTTTAAGGCGCTGTTGGTGTTTAAGTGCCATTTAGAGGGCATGCTCATGATTTATTCTTTTTTGTACCATACAGAAGAAAGATCATAAAATAAAATAAATCGATGTTTATTTCTTTTATCACCTTTTTCAACGTTTTTTTCCTCTTGTTTTTTGTCTGTTTTCTCATTCGGTCTCGTCCAGTCCGTCAGCTCCCCTCTCCAGTGTCTCCAGCAGCGGACGTGGCTCATTCACTGGTCCCTCTTCGTCTTCTTCAACCACCCCAAGGGAAGAGACAACATCATTGACCTGTTTCTTTACCAGCCGCAGTATGTGCAATTACTCTTCACGTGACGTTATTGTTTTAGTTGCAAAATGTTAGTCGAACTGGAAAACCAAGCCAAAACCCATTTCCACTATGCAATGGAAACCTGAATTTGACTTGTGTAAAATGACAACGAAAGTGGATGTGGTCGGTAAGAATCACAAAAAGCCGTCAATCTGTGCGCCGATGCAAGCGCTGGGTGTCCGCGACAGTTTTCAAGTTGCATGTGGTTTGGATTGTAAAACCCCAAAAATAATAGGCGGGATGCAGATTTAGAGTAAACTATTTGCTTTAATAAAATTGTTTTGGGTGCCGGGCGTCTCGGCGAACCCTGCTGGTATTTCTAAAGTGCTCTCAGAAGTGTTCGTTTTCCGTGTGGTCTGTTTTTTTTTCTATCCCAGAGGAGAAACGGGCCATGTGTGTCGCAGATTGGAAACTTTATACAGTGTGTTAAAATTTGCACACCACCTATTTGCTCCCCTCCCACCCCCACCCCCGTTCGATCTGATTGCAGGCTTGTATAATTGTATGGATGATTGGACTCCACAGACAGCATGAGCGAAGACCACAACACAGCACACTCAAATGTCTGGTTCCCTGCATTTCACTTGGTTTTTAATTTTATTGCGGATGATTAAGGGGGGGGCTGCCCAATAATTACTCATGAAAAGCTCACCCAACCATCTCTTTGGACAAACTGAGGTAGTTTTGTGTGCTTTGCATTTTCACAGTGTAGAAACCCCATGTTTTCCCCGCTGAGGCTTGGCTTGGCTCGCTTCTTGTTTCCCATCCCTTGACCAGTACTTCCTTTGGCTGCTGTCGCTGACCAGTGGCTGGGTTCAGATTCAGTTTGACCTCCCTTACCCCTGCAGTCAGCACATGTTTGGCCAAAGCCTTGTTTGGCTGCCATTGACAGACGTTACAGGCTGGTGGAGAAATGTTTAGCGCACTATGTCCACAATTATCAAGCAGATGAGTATTTACGGCATTGTTTCTTGTTTAAAGTAGAATAAACTGTAATGATTAGTGAATTTAAGCATAGCAGGATGATGTGTATCTGCGTAAAGATGGAGAGTGTCACCTCACAACAGCATCTTATATCATAGTGTGCTTTATTATTAGGCAGCTTCTTTTCCAGATGGATAGACCTGTGGCTAGATCAGTAACCGAGCTCCACCTATAGCCAGAAGGCAGCAAGGTGGAGGCTGTGTAATGGTATAGGCTGGTAATATTAAACATGACCTAGTTTGGCATATTCAGGCTGTATATTATCTCCAAATCAACTCTCAATCCTACTGCCAACTGTTAGATGACACTTTATACAAGCAGTGGTCCAGGAAGAAGTCAGCATCTGCTCCATCACCTGCATCCTAGTACTCTTCTGCTTGGCTAACTAGCGAAGGCGTTAAAGATGGGAAAAGATGGACCGCTCCCTTCCTCACCTGATCCGAACCCAAATTGAGAACCTGTTGGCAGTTCTCAAACAGATTTTCTGTGAATGAAAACCGAGTCTTGGAGGCTGTGGTTGCTGTCGCACAAAAATGTTGATCGTTCACAAATCCAGAAACTGACAGACTCCATGAATGGAATGATTGCTGGTATTGGCTGTATTGGTTATTGGTTATTTCTAATCACCAGGAAACATGATAATACAAAAATGCTAAAATGTGTTTTTTATGTAGTTGCTTAAAAATAATGGACAATTATAGCTGCACATATAGAGAGCATCTATGTGTACTTTTACTTTATCATTCGTGTTTTAGGTTTATTACCATTTTTAGATCAACAGAGACCATCGTACTTTATAAACAATAAAAACACTTTCCTAATAATTGTGTACACGGTGTACAGGAGTAGATTGGGCAAATATTGAAGAAGTGATGCTTACATTGATATCTGTTGAGTCTGCAAAGATCCCTGGGGTTTAGATTTGGATCCCAGACGGCTCTGATGAGGACAAACAACCTCTGGGATCTCCTGTGGTGTGTCCCCTTCGCCGCCTGGCCCAAACGCTGCCCCTCGTTTGACTTTCTTACATTGTGTTTGCTTTTTTTTTTTCCCAGACTGTGAATCCATTCGACTTTGAATCGATGGTTTAAAAATTGGTTTGAAAAAAGTTGGAAAATCTGTGGAACTTTGACTTAAAGTTTGCGGGATTTGATTTGCAGACCGTTGCGATAATTATTGTTATTTGGGAGCTCCTCTGGAGTGAGTAGGTGTAAGTTTATCAGGACCACAGCATGAGTGGCTGTGGTCTTTCACAGGAGAGGAGGTGGAAGCCTCCTAAAACCGGACCAATGAAAGGCTCCTGAGACGGACCCACTGCCGGCTTTAGACTCAACATCACAGCTGCTGCGGGTCTCCTGTCCCTTTCATTGATTCACCTAATTAAACTGTTTTCAGAACTGTTTTTCTGAGCGCCATGTGTTTCACTAGGCGTTGCTATGGGAGACCCACTCAGCTTCCTGTTTTCCAAATTGATGTGGTCACTGAGGTTAAGTTCAAAGTTCGTCTGTTAGAGAACAGCATTGGAGGTACAGGTGATCTGAATTAACGTGCGTCTGGGCTAGCAGAGCTGAGGTGATGTTTTTTTTTTTTTTAAGCTCACTGACTGCAGAGCTGCTGCGGGATTAGAATCAGCCTGTAACAACATTGTGTACCTTGTGTTCAGCCCTTAGCAAGTTGACCTGTGGTTTGAGCATCAGTCCCTGATGGATTGAGTTTCAGCTACTGGGCACGTCTGTGCTCACTGATCTGTATCTTCGTGCCAGGGTTTCCTCTTCCTCCCCCCTCTCTCAGGACTGTAATGAAAGAGTCGGCTCAAAGCTGGAGCCCGTGTGCAGAAACGAAGGTGCTGTCGGGACATTTCTCTGTTCAGCCGCGAGGACTTTTTCTTAAGTCAAAATGCCAAAGGCCTGAGTGGCAGCCAGGATGTTATATGATGTGTCTCTGTAAAGATCATGTCTTTGCTTACGTTGCCCTAATAAGTGATTACTTGAACCCTCCCTGATTCCAGATACCTCAATGCGATCCAGACCATGTGCCCCCACATCCTGCGTTACCTAACCACCGCGGTCATCACGAACAAGGATGTCCGTAAGCGCCGGCAGGTCCTGAAGGATTTGGTTAAAGTCATACAACAGGTAGGATCTCTGTTATATAAAAAGAGTGCTATTTTAATGAATTATTCAGTTATTAAGTTATGAATTATGGTAAGTGACCAATACTTGTATTTTGTGCACTCTGGGTGTTTGTTGGAGGTTCCTGACAGTGGAAACTGACTGCGCTGTTCTATATTTATGTCTTTTTCTTTTGTAAAAGATCCTGTTTTAGTGAACTAAGGCTATATTAACCTGGAAATATTTTGGATTGTTCAACTTCCATATGTATTACCCAAAGCATTTTGTGTTTTCTCTCACTTTTACGTCACTTACGTGGGACATGCATCACAATTCAAACACAGACTTGATAAATCTATAGAGCGCAGTGACGAGTTTATTTATTTATTTTTCTCAGCTTCTATCATTTCGTTATGATCTTGTGAATGTCGGGCTGGGCTGCGAACGCGCAAAGACATAAGTAATTCCACAGATGGTGCTGTTCTCTGCCGCATCTGTAAACATAGCGTTGATGCGTGACATTAAACCGTTGACGCAGAACTCTGTTATTTAATTAGTGTTAAATTATGTACAACCACCCAAAAATTTTCAGCAGAAAGTTTGGAATTTAGCATCAAGACCTGCTATGTGAATGTAGACTTGGACCCGTTTGGCTGCGTTCTGCCCACTCTTCTGTTTGAGTCATTCTTTGATCAGATTTTCAGATCTTATAGTTTATTGGATTGCCCATTGCTTGAATTGTGCTAAATAAATAAATTGACCCTAATTTAGATGCCTGTTATTTTATTACCCAACTTCTGGAATATTGTGCTCGATATGTTGCGATATATTGAAAAAGTAAACATACCCTGAAGAAGCTGTAAACATCGATCCATCACTTTTGAAAGTATAATTAAAAACATCTCACGAAACAAAGTCCTGTCCATTAAAAAGACACTGCAAACTTAAGAAATGAGTCCTTTTTATTACCTTTTTGTAACATCAACCTGCCAATGGGAGTAGAGATAGAAATAAGACACTTGCCTGTAGTATCATCTATTTACATGTACGGAAATTTGAATTTAAAGAAAGTGAGTTTGGTCGTATTGGACCCGATTTGAAAGCTTTTACCTTAAGTGCAGTGAAGCAAGATGGTGACAGCGTCATGCTGTGGCGATACTCATTCTCAGTTTTTTTTAATTTATTTTTTTAAAGGGATATGAAAGCTGATAGTTGGAACTAAATACGGGTCTGCCCTGGAGGGAAATCTTTCGGAGGCAACAAACAACGTTTAGACTGAAGAGGAGGTTGAAATTATAAGTAATTAGACTTGTATTGTTCAGTCAAGACTTTGAATTTCAATACGGAGAAGAATCCGTGGCAGCAGCGCCAGAGCAAGGGACCTAAAAAGGCCCAGCAACCTGATTAAGGTTGCTGAGCCTGTTCTGGGGACAAATGTGGAATCTCTAGAAAGAGGCAAAGAGGGATTTTACATAAAATCAAGAAAATCATAGACAACCCTAAACATACTCTTTAAGAGACTGTTATTGGAAAACAGTCTCTTCAGTCAGAGGCTTATTCAGCTTAGTTGCAAAACAGGCCGCTACAGAAGATCTTTCCTGCCCGCAGCCATCACCATCTATAACAACTCCTTAGTTAAATGAGATACCCCAACACCATTTAATTTGCCTTTGGGATAAATAAAGTATTTTTTATTTGAGTGGTTGATTGATTTGAATAATTCAAATAAATGTTTTGCTGTGTGTATCGTGTTTTCTTTTCCTATGTAAAATAGTGGATGGGATGTGATTTTTTTTCAACCAGACATAGAAATCTGAAGAGTTGTTAGCTTTTGTGACAAAGTTACGCCAATCATCAGTGTGGTTTCTGTTTATAGGAGTCGTACACCTACAAAGATCCAATTACAGAGTTTGTGGAGTGCCTCTACGTGAACTTCGACTTCGACAGCGCCCAGAAGAAACTGAGGGAGTGTGAGTCTGTAAGTAACTGCCTCAACAATGCCATCGGTTTCATTCGCTTCATCTGCCTTATGCTGCGCCTCCTCACAGGCCGCTGCGGTAAACATGGCGAACAGTCATGTGATCCATCTGACCCTCTGCCTGCATTCTGGGCAGGGTCAACACTGAACAGTAAGAGTCTGTATCTGTCTCACTGTCTGTTCCAGAAGTCTCCTTGGATGTTGCATGACTCAGGCTTCAGTCAGATTTTACTACGGCCTGTAATTGACCCATCAGGCTGGTTGTTGACAGTAAAAGCTTTATAAGCAAAAGTCTCCGCAGAGGCGTGCAGACACTTGTTTGAGGACAGAGATCTGTCATTGTGCTGCTATTTAGGGAGCTCCACTTCTGCTTCATAAAAGCTAAATACAACTATAGTACCTGAGAACAGGGTTTGTGTGTCGACTACCAAACTAAAAGCCTGTAAACACATGATTTTATGTAATCATTTATACCCCCCCCCCCAAAAAAAACGCCTGTACTTCTTTCTTAAAACAGTTTAAAGAAAATGAAATTTTAAGTCTAAATCTCTGAAAACCTAACTAAAGGTTTATGTTGGTTGGTTTTATGTTGACCCAGATTCAGAAGTGGTTTTTAAAGGGTCTTATCTGCTCCTCCCACCACATGTTGCACATTTGCAGCTGGTTCCAGATACATATGCATCACTTAAAAAATAATATGTATGGGTTGAGTGATGTCGAAGCACCTCTTATCTATAATATTAATTGGAAACACATGCAAATGATTAAAAATACACGAGATTGCTTTAGATCCTTGCAAAATGTTACTAATTATATACAGTGCAAATATCACAGATTTACAGTACCGGAGTTCTACTTCACCATTTCTCTGTCTTCCACCTTGTTGGATCATTATAAAAATACAAAACTTGGGTATCCTTAAGCAGATTGTTATTTAAGCTAACAAAGGAAAGTAAATGTTACATTTTTCTACTCATCTGCGGTTTATAATTTAAAGCTTAGATTTGTATTAAGGGTGTCCCAATATGATACTGATATTGCAATCTTCATTTTTCAGATACAATGTGTGCATAAATAATACATACTTTTATTTTGTAATGTGGGAAAAGGCTTGATTACATGATGTTACCTAAATAGAGTCGAGTAGAGTAGTTTATGAACACAGAAATCCCTCCTCCACATTGACTACTATGTTTTAGCCATCACCGCTCTGCTTGCTGGATACAAGCTGCTAAATAGAAATGGTGGCCCGGATTAAATGTTGTTGGTGTTGCAGTGCATATATCATATTTTTGAGGCAGACTGATACAAACATGATGCAAACTCAATCCCTACAAAAAAACGCGATTCAGCAATCGCAGAAAATCCCTCAAATCATGGAAAAGGCGCACAATAAGCGCATAATCCTTAAAAAGAGGCATACTTATAATAGCATCTAAGCGCATAAATCGCAGAATTATATAAATTCCAGGATAATCACAGCTAAAATATCTAAAGAAAGCAGAAAACTACTCATGTTCTTTGTTTTGTAGTTCAATGATAAACACCGTTTACAATACATTATAATGAATTCTTACCTAGATTTAGCCCTTGCAAGTGACAGAGCATTTGTTTTTTTAGTAAATGTATTTATTTCTTTAAATTGATTTTGTTTATAGATGAATATCACTAAACATACAGTCTGCCCCCTTTTTTCCAAATTATCTGAATTCTTTTCTGTTTTTAAATGAATACCGTCCTGTTGTCCTCTACAGTGGACATGCTATAAATTTTAAATAAAACATTTTTTGAAAAAAATAAATAATTGTAATATGTTTAATATTACAATTATTTATCATATTACAATAATATTACAATATTATTGTAATATGTAATAATTTTTTACGGCCTAAATATACAGGAAATCAAACAAAAAGAAAAATTGGAAGACATTTTTTCATTTCGGTTCTCAGGAGGATTTATGGAAGAAGCATGTTTATTCTCCATACATTTGGAAACAACAATTCCCATGTTTTTCACACTTTTCCACATATTTTCGCACTTTGCCGCATTTTCAACTCATAAAATAGGACTAAAACCCGCAGAATTCGCCACAAAACCGAGGATTTATGCCCGCGTTTTTCTGGGGGGGACTGGCTATTGCCACAACGTGTGTGGAGTATTGGTCCCAATAGGAATGCTTTGTAATTATGCCGAAAAATACTAATTCAAATTAAAGTGAATTATCTCAAATTCAATGAGAAAAATAATATATATATTTTAAGTGTATACACACTTTAAACTTGATGCAGCACTGGCGTGTTTTAATTTTCGTACTCCATCTTTGATGAGAAATTATTAGCTAAAAGCTATTAAGACACAAGATAAGAACTTTTTAAATTTAAAAAAATTTTTTTTTTTAATAAAACACATTTTCTTTTAATTATATGGCCTTGTCAAAAACTCGCACTTTTTGATTTCATGCTGGACAGGCGCTGCACAAAAAGGAATCATTCTAGATTCCTGCTACGTCTTATTGTTTTCATCTTTACACTAAATTATGCCCAATTGCAACCAAAGCCCAACAATATTTTTGACTATTTCAGGAGAAGGTCTAGCAATCTGTACGTGGGGATCTCTGTTAATTAGAAGTATCTTTGGGTAGCTATTTAGCTTTTTATCCATATTGTCTTGTTTGAATACAGCCAGGTAGCTGATCTACATTCACACCATATACATGCCTGCGTGTGAAGAATAAAAGGTTAACTCAAAGGAAAGCAGTTGGGGTAAATGGATATCACACTCGCATGTTCAGTTTTCACTGCATCAGTTTTGAGCCATCGAAAGCATCTCTGTGTTTGTATGTTGCTCTAAAATGTTTCTCAGCTGTCCCGTTTTAAGTATGCAGAATGCTGTAAAAGTGCTTTTAAATTAGGAAATTAGCCTGTGTTAAATAATCGTGTTTAGGCATTGCAGGTTTTGTTTTAGATGCTTACCCACTCTGCCCGCATCTCCAATCACTGTCAGATGTTAGATGCCTTGATGTGTAAGAATGAAAAGTATAGGACTGTATAGCGAGGCCCACAGATTGTGCACAAAAGGGCTGTTCAACCCGTTTTAGAATTTGTTTAAGCTCTGTGGTCCAAAACCCAGATGACAATAATTAGGGTACTTAGCCGCTCAAAGTTTATCAACCGTAGATAAGCATTGATGTAGCTGAAGAATGCGTCGTCTGATAGCACCATGCAGTTTGGATTTATTCAAGCAGAACTCTGAGCAGATAACGGCTTTTTTAGGCTTAAGAAAACAAAGAGGCAGTAATACTTATTTTAAGTTTTAGAGTTGGAAGTCTGTGCTGCAAAATGGCTCTCAGTGGAGAGTTGGAATGCAACAAAACACTGAGAAATGTGCAGATTTCACACAGTGGTACCTCTAGGGCTAAAGCTGGCTCGGGGGCAGTTACACTAGAATGAAGCGAATGAATTTGGTCTCATGCAAAAAAGTCATCAAGTTCAAGCAAGACTTTGCTTCCTATCTCGTCCAAGCACAGGTGATCGTTTCAGCGACGGACTCGTCTGTTTAGCGCACCTTTTAGAATAGTTGTCTGGTGCCTCAGCTTTGAAGAAAAAGTTGAAAAGGAAATTTTGTTACTATTATTATAACAAACTTTTTATCTCAGCCAAAAACTGATCAGTTTATATTACCTGAAAAAAAGCCGCAAACACCGTAAATAAGATTGAACTTGGCCCAAAGGTTTTATTCTCTCATGTTTTTGAAAATGTTTGTTTAGTTTTATTTCCTTTTTTTTCCCACCTGACATCCAGCAGCACCAAATCTTGCCTGTGTTAAGTTAAAGAGTCACTTTGTCAATGAATTAGTATGGAGGGTTGAAATTGATATAAGAATAAAAAGTGAATTACATGTTCTGTCAGAGGCTCCACGTGAAAAATCCGGATTCAGGAGCATTTTTTTTAATTTTTAATTTTTTCAAATAACGTTCCTAAATGTGTCGGTTTACTGATAACCTCATAGCAGAGAGTTTATTTTGTTGTAACTTAATGCCAGTAGTGCGTAGATTTAAGCTATGCCGTGTAAAGTGAACTGACAGTTTAAGACATGGGCTCCTCTTCATTAGCATAATAACGCAGGAATGTTTGCAGCGAACTAAAAAGAGAAGAAAGAGAAATATTGGAGTGTTAGTTTAACAGGACAAAAAAAAGTTATGTTGTATGTTTTTAGGATGTTAAACTATATTTAAATATAGAAAGGTACTCTTTCTGATTTTTCTGTGTTTGTTGTGTTTACTGGTTAAATTATTCTATTTAGGACCATCTTTGGCATATTAAGTAACCTGAAGACTGGTGGGCCTGGTCCTAATGTGGTGGACCCCCTCTTTTAGGGTTAAAGGTCAGTTTTAGAGGTGTTGTATGAATTTAACTTTGGTAAAGGCTAGGGTTATGAATATATTTCTAATGGGTAGAATTAGGGTAAATGTTCAGGTTAGGCATCAAAGCAGTTATTTAAATCTATGGTGGGTATATTTAAAGTCTCTTTTTGGCAAGTGAGATATCAGCATACAAGCATTTGAGTGACATTTAACCACTATTCATTCTGTTTTTGAAACCACAACAATGGACCTGTGCTGTTAAGCCGGGCTCACTTTGTCACCATTAAACTTCAGACGTATACGAAACAAATTAATGACACAAGAAACTACAAACCGTGTCCAAGAACACTTGATTTATTCTATTCTTGAAAGGAAGTCTAGTCATGTTGCTCCTTTTTATCCTTATTCATTGAGTAGAGGAGTTGGTCTAAAGAAGTACATGGAGTTCTGCTTTTGAGCCCCTCACTGGTGAGTCTGTGCCATTGTGCTGAATACGTACGTAAAACATTCCTTTCTGTATTTAACCTGTATTTGTAAACCTTGTGTTAATTTGGGGGTCATGTAAGTGCTGGTCACGTTCGTTTAAAGTGTTAGAAAACAGATATTTATAAGTGCGGCTGGTAGTATCAAAATACCTGTTTGCTGTGATACTGTGACAAAACAAGCTTTGACGAAGGTTTTATCAAGCACTGGAACTCACTCAGCGTTAAATTATGCGTTATGATCAACTGGGGAAAAGCTTCTTTGGTTCACTAAAGGCTTCCTCTGGCTACTTCAGTTCCTGCTCTTTGGCTAAGTAATAGGGTTTCAATGCATTTAGTGTTGGGCTGTTGAAGTGCATGTACTAATACCATAACTTAGCTATGACACTGACATTACGATACACATGCGTACTGAATAAATACAGCCTTGCTTTATACCTGAATGCAGGCGGAATGTTTACTTGTAGAAGTAAGCGTCCAAGACGACGTCCTGTAGGGCAACTAAGAAACTTCACACCTAAACGAAACAAAACATAGAGGATTTCCAGTTATCAATAATTTCTTTTTGGAAACTTTGGGATTCATATGGAGTGATGTGAGCTGAACCAGAACTTAATGTCAATTTCAGTGGTGTTGCAGGATAATTAACTGGCATCCAAATTATGACCTGTAGAATCCAATCTGTTGAAACTATGCATCCTAATGCCTGCTGCATTCAGGTACAACTGGTATATTAGGCTGTCTACAAAGAGATTTATTCCTGAATAAATACATTTAAAAAAGTATTGTTGTTTTTTTTCTCTGTGCAGGCATTGGCTGCATGGATGAATATTCAACCAAATCTCCCATGATATCTGATCGCTTAAAAAAAAGTTTGAACTGTATTTGTGGTTAAACCAACTCATTTTAATTCATTAGAGGTTGGCCGAGTGCAGAACCGGATTTTAAAGGGGGTTCCTCTTTCAACCCTGTTTCTCATGTATGTTTTTGATTTATGTCTTGCAGGTTCTTGTGAATGACTTCTTTCTGGTCGCTTGCCTGGAGGACTTCATCGAAAATGCCCGACTCTTCATCTTCGAGACCTTCTGCCGAATTCACCAGTGTATTAGCATCAGGTTGGTATCGTAGTGTTCACTGCTAACAAACGAGACGTTTTCCTTCTTGCAGGAGTTTTTTCTTTTGATGGGTGGATTTAAGTTGGCAGACAGCCACACTGAGTGGAATAATTGAATGTGTAATACGTTGTGCACTAATGTAGACGTTTGAGTTGGCCGCCATGTTGATTTCCGATTTTTTTCTGCAGCCCCACACAGGCATCCACGCCGACCCCACAACTCTCACATTAAACCAACCTTTCCCTAAAACCTTTAGGAACAGGTTAAGGCTTAGATGGCTTTAGACGTTCCTAGCTGCGCCAGTTCACGGACACAATTCAGTTTCTATTTGTTGGGTAGATGGTTCTACAGGGTTCACAGTGTTGAAATCTGGGTTAGTTACAGTGAGATACAGTTAACCTTGGAAGCCTCTCTGAAAAGTAATAATTGCTAATTATAGCATTAGCGGAGAGAAAACTAAAATGATTGCTTTTAATTGTCTGCAATTAGACGAGATTATAGGGTTTGGCTGGCTTCTTGCATCAGATCTGGAAGCTAACATGGAAAGAGACAGCATTCAGCCTTCTTAGAAATGATTCCTTATCAATATATGTGTTCATTCGTCACGTTTTTCCAAGGAAGGCCCACAATCTATATGTGCAAATACACAGTGTAAGGACCAAGTTGGATGCTTTTCTCCACATAAAGATGATGGCAACCTTGGAGGTCTGTTGTCAAGGTTGAACCGTGGAACATGATCGGCGCCCGTCTAAATCTCCAGTTGAAGATTGTCTGGCATTGATTATGAGTCCTGGTTCTTTTTTGGCAGACTTGCTGCAATCGGATCCATTTTCTTGTTGAGGACCACAAAGGTTAGTGGTAACGCTGCGAGAGGAAGTTGAGCGGTGATTTTTTTGTTTGGTGTCCTCAGCTCTCGGCTTGTTGAGGTTTTTGCTTCAGGGACACAAATTAGGGGTCGTTTCAGGGATTTCCGTGTTCTATTTGGCGGGCGTTATGACGATGGACAGAGAAGGGTTATTTTTGACAGCCAGCCGGATTCCAAGTCATTAGTTCTTTCCCCCAAATAGCCTGCTGCACCCGAGCGTGGATTTTAACGAATTTGATGGCTGCTTTTTAATGAGGCGGTGGTTTTATTTCCAGCCGTCGGCCAATGTTGGTTTCACAGATACTCAGGCCGCCTTTTGCTCACAGCTCCGACCCAAAAATGTTGACCAGACATTGGCATGGCAAAGTTGTTTTATGCAATAAAGCCATATGTAAAACATACTGTAGGCAGAGAAAATGTGATTCACACACACGCGCGCGCGCGCACACACACACACACGTTTTTGTCTAGACTCTTCAGTGTCCAAAGTGCATGTTTTCAATTTCGCCCCGTTTTCCCCGGTTTGATTCCCCTGGCTTTATTTCCTTAGTCTTTCCATGAACGTTTGAGTGGTAAGATTCTCTTTTGACCTCAAGTGCTCACTTGTCTGTTGAGATTTCCAATAAACGCTTGAGACGGGATTATTTGGGGAGCATTCTCTCCACTTTATCTGCAGAATGTGTTTGTACACAACAGCTCACTTGTAGTAGAAGGAGCTTCTTTGGGGATTCAGACGTACCGCTGGAGCTCTTTTCTACCTCCCAATTGAGTCATTAAATCGACCACACAATCATTCTGGTTTCCCCCTCCAAAAAAATCTATTTTACCCTCAACCCCAAAGCAAAGCCGCTCCAATTGGATTGTAGCCCCTATCATGTGTTGCTGTTTAACAATGAGAGCAGTTATGTTAAGAAGGTAACTAAATTGGGGTGCAGCCACCCCCCAACCCCCCATTCCTGAACCCTCTCCTCCAGTGTGAGGCTGCCATCAGGACTCGCAGGAGTCCCACCCAACCTGAAGTCGAAAGCTCAGGAGCCAGAGCGACTAAGGGTCGAACTGAAATCGATCTCCGTACCCGAGGGAACAAGATCATGCTTGTGTAAAAGAAAACCAACCACGAAGGCTTTCGGCTCAGCTCATTGGCCAAAAGATGTCAACAGCGTAGGTTCCACAGATCCCACCCAATCCATGTTCCTTCTAACATCTCCCTTTTTTCTTTTTTCTTTTTTGTAAGTGGGATTGTTTAAGACTGAGACAAAAGGTTGAGAGTCTCTGATCTTTGGTACAAATGTGCTTCCTAGGAGGAAAACATTGCCAGACTTTGTTTTGCAAATTAGATTAGCGAGCCTAGACTGATCCAGGCCAGGCCTGTGGGCCCTTCCAGGGCCCTTGGTGGTCCTGCGTTACGCTGCGCAGAGCTTGTTGATGAGAGCTGGAGCTTAGCTGAGGAAACTAGACCGTGTTTTGTTTTGATCACTACATCTGACCTGGACTTGACTGACATGTGCCCCCAGTTACTGAAATTTTCAAGCAATACGGCCACACAACCACTCAGCTGCAACCATTTAATCTCTGGTGTTAAATTGGAAGCAATGCCAGCGTCAATCACATCTTCCTGAAGTTACTTTTCTGCTTGTGTCTTCTATTCAATTTTGATTAGCCATAGCTAACTATTCAAATCTCTGACTAAAACGCTTGTGCATTCATATGTGGGAAATATCTGTCCCTTACTAATTTTGAATGTAGAGTCTTTGTAAACATGAGTTTTCGTTTTTCCACAAATAGAGAATAATACACTGAAAACCGCATAAAAAAATATATTTTCCTTCTTGTTTGAACATCTGCTGCAACAACACTTATGTAGCCAACACACTAAATAATACATCAATGTGTAAAAAACAACCTGAAAAGACACTTCGGATATATTTTCCAACAATTCTTGCTCTCCATGTGGTTCTATGAATATTTCCCAAAATGACATTGCCAAGACTATATTTTCCAAGCCAGATAAAATGATCTCGATAGGATGATGCTGCCTCCGCCTCATTTGTTCGGTTTTATCTGCATCAGCCGTAAAAAGTTAAACGGAGCCCATATTATCAACCGTTGTTCTTTGTTCAACTAGATGTTTTAAAGGAATTAAAGTAGCTACTGAAACGTTTTGAGCTTTTTACCTAAAGAAAATGATTCCCCTAGTTGTCCTCTTACTTCCCAATTTTGAGCTACAGTGTATTGAGTTAAAATTCATTCATTAATCCCAAAGAGAATTTGACGGTTATTGCAGATGCTGATGGTTGATGTCCAGTTGCTGTCAGCATGGACCTTACCAAGCTCCGCCCACAACCGACGTAAACAATATCACGCGGTCGCATGTCTCACAAACAAAGGCTCGCTGCGCTGTTTGTTTCTATGTAAATATGGCGTCTTCCACTTCGACTGATTCTCTGCTGAGCATTTCCGAGTCGATTACTGCAGCATTTCTGCCATATTTTCATAAAATATCATCTACAGCAATGGACAGAGGAACTAACAAGTTCATGTCATCTTTTTAGGATGACATAAAAGTGTTTGAGCCACTCGAAGCCTCCAACACTGTACACGTCACAGCAAAATGCTTTCGGAAAGAAAGCAAAGCAATAATACTAACACCAGCACACACTCCGTTGTTGTTGTTGATTCGACGAGGGTTGAGCTGCTCATGCATATCCACGCAAGGCATTCGGCTTCTTTTTGGGGAAATCTGAGGATTTTACTTCCACAAATACAATGTGGATACCTGACATCACCACTACAAAGAGCCCACTGGCAATGGAGAACCATATTTTTTTATTATTGATGAGAAAAAACTTTCCATCTAGTGCATGTTCGTTAGCCTGTATTTACTAATGCATGTAAATTAGCTTGTGTTTGTGAGATGGCATCGCACGTGGTAGACGCGCTACTAAGTAGAATAGGCATCAGCCAATGAAATGTGGCCCCTGTGGTAAGGTTCACTACTGCAGGACTGTTGAGCCTCTGACTGAAGACACTGTCATTTTATTACAGTCTAAGAGGATCCAGAAGGTTGTTTGTAATTCTATTTTCAGAAGAATCTTTATTTGTATGTGGGCCTCCTCATACAATAACTGTTACAAAAAATGTAACGTGTCTGCCAGAAATGGAAGAATAAAGGTTTTTAAGGAGGAAAAATGTAACGGAGCTACTTGATCATGCTGATTGAATAGATCTCTATTATAAAATCCAAATAAAACTCATTTAATTTTTTCTTTTAAAATGACTAAATGTGTAAAAGCTGATAAAGGCATTATCTCTTTCTAGACTTTTCTCTATCCAGAATTTAAATATTCTTAACATTTCAATGATCAAGTGATGGGAAAGAAGTTAAAGCGTTCCCTGCTCGTTTTTCCCGATTCCATTATTTTCCATACTTAAGCTGTTTTTGAGGGCCGGAAACCCAAGTGTCAGTTGTGTGTTTCTGACATGTGTTATCCATCACAACCTGAACTTGCACCCTTAGAAAACGGGAAACTTTTTTTTTTTTCCTTCTGCTTGTCAGATTACCAGTAATTATCCATGCGCCCAATTTAGCTGTCATGAGTCATTTTCGCTGGGCTTGATGAGCTGAATTGTAATCAGCTGGTCGTGTCAGCGTCGTCTTTGTTGGTGTGAGTGACATATTTAGCCGCTTCCCTGCATCCTTACCTATCCTGGTCACGATGCCGCTCACCACATCGCTGTTCAGACTCTTTACCTTGCCTTCACCGACGCGTCAAGATGTACACGGGGAGTTGGACGCCAAGCCCCATTTCCTTCATTACATTGAGGTAATGTCCCTTATTTGTTGTTTATGCCCCTTCCACAGACTGACATCATTTCCTCCCCTGCTTTCATGTGGGTTTTGCCTCCACTTTAGCAAAGTTCATGGGCCTGAAAGTGGCAGCCTTTCTATTTTAACTTTTCTTTTTGAGCCTTGAGGTAAGACGGCCATATTGGAAATTCCAATTCCCAAATAAGATTACTTCCCACTGCAAGAATGTCTTGAATAAAATCGGTAATGGTGGTGGGATCGGTTTGCAAAGCCGTGGCGTGAGAAGTGTTTCGGTCTGGGAGGATTGCAGCTTACGACGACTGAGTCACACAAAGTGTGATTAATGGACCAGGAAGTGAAAAATTTGTGGACTAAATAGTTTTTATATTGGCCTTCATAACCCCTATTATATAGAGACAAATTAAATACTTTTTGTGTTATGACAGACCTTTTCAGTTCGGGTTTTCGTAGGGGGCGGGGTTTTGAGCGCCTCATCAGAGGTTGCAGTCATTATATTTTCAGCTATGCTCTCAAAGTAGTTGGGAGCATTTATTGAGCCCCTTATATGAGATGTGGTAGAATTGGAGGGCGGTGGGGTGGGTCAGACGATGAGGGCAGGAAATGTTGGGGGAGACCTGGATGAGGGTATCAAGAGGCTCCAGTTATTAAGAAAGCCACAAGGGAGGCCAGCTGCTGTGGGGAAAGCTCTGGATCAAAGAGGAGCAGCTCCCCTGAACCCCCGCTCCGTCTATGACACATCCACGCTTGGATGTTTGAAGGAGCGAGCTGGTGACCCACCTGGCTTTTATCCCGATGACAGTCACAGGTTGGAACCCTGAGTCACGGCTAGCTTTAGCAGGCAGATGGGGTGTTTTTGACATGGACACAGGTACCAAAGTGAGGGCTCACTACATGGGGTAGTCCCGCCACCATTAATGGAGTCATTCTTGCTAGTCTGTAAATCACGCTCTCATTAGCATTGGACCATTAGAGTGACTCTGGGTGTGCTTTGTGTTGTAAACGTTGCCTGAAGCAAAACAGATTGTGAAAATGAAAACATTACCTTGTTTTTTTAGGGGGTCGTATTTATAGGCCTAATTGTGCAACTTATTGTTGCATTAACTTAAAGATTTTTGGTTGTGTCACATTTTCTACAAGATTTCTTACCACTTTATTCATCTTCAGTGATTGGACTGGCCTGGTGTTTTCTGCTTGTTTCTGAATTATTATGTAGTTCTTAAAGATTACCAACCAGGACACTGTTACGCTTTTAACGTCAGGTGCAGATAGTTTACTCTTATAATGTGTGTCTTAGGTACTGGTTTTTGTCCCTGGGATGTTTTTGGATTATTCTAATGGTTGTGAAGTGGTGGAAAAACTGCAGTTCTACCATTTTCAGCTTAACACGGGCTTTTCGGTCTGCACGAGCCGCCACCTAACAACTGTAATGACTGAACACGATTAGGTTAGTTTCACTAGTGTTTAGGAAGCAATGTTAAGCTACAGCAGTCATGTGTTAATAAAATCATCTAAAATTGTCATTTATTTAAAAAAATAATAATCCAGTCATTTTTAAACCAAATGTGAACGTATGAATTCCGAATCTTTTCAATAGAGCAAACTTTATTAGAAGTTCAATGGGGGCTAGTGATCAAATTAATAATTGAATGTATTATTTCCAGAAAGGTTTGCTTTGTTATAATCCAAGTAATCACAGGAAGCAGAACCATATTAGGGAAAGGCTTTAAAATATGTTGTAAAATCCCCCAACGTTATACTTGGGGAAAGTTGAACAACAGTACATGTGGACCTCTCTTTTTCAACCATATTCATTCGGTCCATAATTACATTTTTTGGTTAGTAAATATGGAAGAAATTAAGAAAGTTGGACTAAAAAAAACATATATATATTTTAGGAAAACATACAATGGCAAACAAAAGAACCATGTAAAGCTTCAGGTTCAGCACCACAACAGCCACTAAATAATTAATGGTTCAACTTAAATGGTCAGGAAGTTTTCACAAAATTAGCCCAAGCAAATAAAAGTAATTAGTTCATTAGTTCCCCTTGTTCACTCTATCCTATGTGTCCTAGTTGTGCTTTAAGTTATTTTTTTCTTTTTCTTATTCAATATTCTTGCCACTATCCAGCAATTTGTGTGAAAGCACTTTATTTATAAAGTTATTATTATTGGAGAAGAGACGTCAGGAGGACTGGTCAGCCAATCAGAGGCGTACATAAATAACGTTAAGGTTATGGAAACATTATAGGGAGATTTAAAGAGTCAATTGTTGAACAGTGTCACAATATCTGAAATGGTGACTTATGGTTGTTTTTATAATTGGTCTACTAAAAAAAATGAACGTCACTATTAATTTTGCACAACAAATCCTATATGCCTTACTAATAATACATTTCAGAAGGCGGGATGTCCCAATTCCCATATTTTAATCCGATTTATGCCACTTTAATATGTGAAGCTCACACAGATTCATATCCAATAGTTTTCAAAACGTCCGCTTTCTGAATTCATTTTGTCCAACTTTTACATCAGTAATGCAAGACATTGGTCAAAATTTCGCACCAGAAGAGTCCCAACATGTTAAATCTTGATGATGGCCGAAGCAAGCGGTGCCGAGTTTTGCTTTAGTTTTTCTGAACTTCTCTCATCAGTCAGTCCACAGATGCCGCCATTTATTGTTACTGCCACGTGACCTTTGTTCTTCGACTGTGCGCAGGTCGCTTTGGAGTCTTAAATGGTTCAACGAGAAAGTGATGTTGGATTTTTAATTAGCAGTGTGAAATCATATCTTGGCAGAAAAACCGAACTGAACGTCAAGATCTGCTGCGTGAACGCAGCATAAAAGACATCCGTCGAAATTCGGTGAAAGGTCAAATCTGATTTGTTGCTGTACACAGATGTGTATGCTAATGAACTATGTGAGGTTATACTGTGAAGTGGTTGGAGCTCCTCATTTCCTCATCCGTTCTGTCAACAGCATGCTGGCTGACAAGCTGAACATGTCTCCCGAGGAGGCCGAGAGATGGATCGTCAACCTCATCCGCAACGCCAGGCTGGACGCCAAGATCGACTCCAAACTGGTGAGACTTCCTCATTAGTTTTGCTTTGTTGCGCAATAGATTCAGTTAATTTTTCTATTTCGAATGAGGCGCTTTTCTGAGGCTATATCCAAAATAAATTTGTTGCTACACTGCTTTTTGTAAGGCCTTTTTATGGTAACTTTGTCATTTACACATCACATCTCAAAATATTACATTAAAACTGTGATTGTCCTGTTTTCACTATTGTTTTGTCGTTTCAGGGCCATGTTGTCATGGGGAACAACGCCATATCTCCTTACCAGCAGGTGATTGAGAAAACCAAGAGCCTCTCGTTCCGGAGCCAAATGCTGGTTATGAACATTGAGAAGAAGCAGGCGTCCAACAACAGAAACGAGGTGAGTAATCCAGCCTGTCGCTGCATGGCATCCATAACTCCCATCAACTGCTCGGATTGAAGGTCAACGTGAACTGGAGCAGTTCAAAGCTCCTCAAATGATCAGGAACAAGACTGAAGAATGTTGATGAACAAACCATCAACAAAAGCTCTTCTTACACGGCGTAAGCTAGTAAGAACAGGTCCAGTCGAACAAATGCTTTTATCCTTTCATTTCCCTTCAAAGACCTAATGACAAGGTAGACTCCAAACAACCATAAAACTGGGCCTGAGCGCAGTGACTCAGCTCAGCAGCGTAAATGAGGAGGATGCTCTCACTGGCTTTTGGTGAACATTACTCACAGCCTGGCGTTCCCAGCTCTTAAGACCTGCTGCACATGGTCGGCCGAGGCTCCCTAAATCCTTTTTAAGTCCGTTTGATTTTGACCTTGTCTGTTTTTATGATGTGAATACTGCAGATTCCCTGAATTTCAGAATAAATGATGTTGCTTTGAACTGAAGCAGCTGCTCCCAACAACACTTTCAAAAGAGTCAATACTCAACTGTTTGACATTCTGTCTACTACACGCATCAATGTATAATATGGGTTTTATGTAACATGACTAAAGAAAGAAAAAAAAAAGTCCAGCAAAACTTATTTAGAGCCACAAAAAGCAACATATGTTTAAGTTAAAGAATGGTTTTAGTTTGGCCTCTAGGTTTGTGTTTCTTTTAATTAATATTAAATAATTATATATAAGTAGTTTGGAAGTTTTAATAATATGTATTAGTCCTGCCAAATCTAGTGATTTTAGCACAGTTACCTTTTAAAGCTTTGCTGTTTTTTGTAAGAGCCATAGTGTTTTAATTTTTTTAGTTTTCTGCATAGTTCATACTGCTACTGAAACGCAACCGACATAAAGAGTTTTGGGCAAACAGTTTCCGATGACAAAGCGATCCGCAGAAGCGGGCAGACGCCATCCATGTTTACCTTGTTGCCATCGGTGGAACGTTTTTAAGAAATGTGAGCCGATGGCATCGTCACAAGATCACAACGTCGGAAACGCAGAGAAAAACAAACAAACAATCAAAGAAAGCACTTTCGACGTCCACATTTAGCACATCTAGCGTCTCCTGGTGGGGAATTAGGACGCACGTCTCAGGTCAACAAAGTTAAAGTCGTATATAAAGTCAGGGATTGATCCAAAGACTGCTGCGTCTGAGCCCCGTAGCAGATCTACAAATAAAAAAAAAAGTATATCCAAAATCGCTGCGATTTGTACGTTAAGGGAAATTCAGCAGTGAGGGCTTTTTACCAACAACTTCAACCCCTATTAAAACAGACGCACAGGTCCCTCACCTGACATTTACGTTACCACTGAAAGCTCAGTGCTTACTTTACCTTTCGATTGTTTGAATATCTGCAGCTGGAGTGACGCCATAAACTGCTCTAGTTTTAAAAAAAACGGGTCCGCCTTATTAGGAAGTTTTTCTAATTAGACTAAAGAGGCTGCAAACAACTTACAGAGCACCACTACATCCTGCTGTCCTCAAAACTACAAATCACTTACATATAGAGAACATTTACTGCCTGCCATCTGGACGGCTGTGGGTCTCTGACAGCCACCCAGCGCTCACCAGCAGAACACACACACACACACTCACACTCCCATTTCCCGACAAAGGAAACGTCAGCATTTAGCTGCTTCCATGTGCATTGTGCTTTTTCTGATTTCCCACATTCTGCAACACAAGTTTTGGTTTTGATCTTCCCCAGTTATAAGCAAAAGGTCTCATGTCGTGTCGTTCTTGTGTTTTCTTTTGTTTTTTTTCCGCAGACACCGAACTGGGCCGGTCAGGACAGCGGATTTTAACTCCTCGGTGAAGACTGATCCTCCGTTGTTCCACGCCTGTCCATAATAAAACGCTGTGCTTTCCACACTCTTGGTTTGGGTCATCACCAACTCAATAAAAGTTACCAGTAAAACCATTCTCAGCCATGATCGCCTTATTTCTGGACGCTGAGAGCAGCCGCTGAGGTCTGGGCGGTCAGCCTTTTTTGTATCAGTAATACTTGATGGAAGTTTTAATGTGCATATGGAGTCACTGAGTGGGACAGTTAGGGCTGCTCATGAGTGCACGGTAATGATGATTGGCTGTTTAGTCTGTTGGTTTTATGGTGTTTTAGCGGTTCCCTTCAGCATGGCAGGCAGCCTCGCTGAGTGGGGCAAACAGGTGATGTACAGTTACCAACGGTCACACACTCTGCCAGTCATCCCGTCCATCTGAGGACGAGAGGGAGCCATAAAGAACCATTAGCCAGGCGGACACCCATCTTTCTTGCGTCCCCTCCCACCCCCGCTGCTCTTTTCTTCTGCTTTTAACCTTTGCATAACTCATTTCTTCTACTCGCCCCTCCCCTACTACTTTATTGCACTCGCTCGCAAAACGGCTTGTTATTCCTCTTTTTGCCTGTAATGTTCTTCCTATGTGTAACTTAACAACTAAACAAGGATTTTATGTTAAATACACCTGCTGTTTAGGGTTCAATCAAAAGACACCAGAGGGCAGCGTGTCTTGCATCACCTGTGTGCGCGCGCTTCACCCACAGACGAACTCCCTAACAGATGTTTGACTTTGTTCCATCCAGGGAGACAGAGGACAGACCAATAATTGGTGCTCTCCTCTTTTTATTTTTGGCCCATAATGCGTCACAGACTTGCTCGGTTGATAAACAAAACTCCACTGTGGGCAAAAGAGAAGAATACCTGCTACTTCTACCAGTCGCCCCCCCACACCCCCCCTTTAAAAAAACAGAGCTGTTCAGTTTTATTCTTCAGCATATTGTTTTAAATACCTGTACTTGACACAAGAACATTAAAAAAAAAGCAGCAAATTCCATGGAATTCCTGTTTTAACTGCTTGTGAATCCATCTGATAGGAGTAACTACAGTGAAAATGAGGAGATATGTTGCTAAGGTTTTGCCAGCATTCAGGATTTTAGCAGGCTTTTGTAAAGATGCACGAGTGGAACAGCGTCTGGAAATGTTTGGAAACTTTCTGACACTTAGATTAAGGGTAAGAATCCGTTTTTGTGTTGATAATGCGCAACTATTAACGATCACCGCGTTAATCGTGCAGATGATTAACGCGAGATGATGGAGTTGGATGAAATCTCAACTCCAAATCGTCTCTTTTATTTGAAGTAAAACACTTTTTGGTAGCGAATGCTTTCCCGCTTAACATCGCCTCTGCATCGAATAGTCGACGCTTAGTGAACACTGTTAATTTTAGATCTTGATTCACTTAGAAGTTAAGCAGTCTGATTAAAGCTGTTCGGAAAATTATAATTGGTCCTAAATCTCTGATCTGTGGGTTTAAGTGATTCCAGATTGTATAAAGTATTGTTGTATTTCATTTTTTGAGGTTGAACAACTTAAATCGTATGATATTTTTGGGCTAATGGTATTATTTGTATAACACGGCAGCTCATAATCTGGCTGTTTTTTTTTTTGCCTGCAGGTTATTTTCTTCTATTTTCTGTCTTTGGTTGATAGACTTGTGAAGCCATACTTGGCTTCTTTCTTTTGAAGTTTTGGTTCCTAAAACTTCTGATGAAATTTTGGGTGACTTTCATTTGAACTGTTTGCAGATCTCACAAAACCTTCAATGGAAAAAATGATCCCCAGTGCAGCAAACATTATAAAAAACGTACTAAGCTCCTCAGCTGGTTGGAACTCGTTGCTCACTCAGTTGATTTTTAGCTTTTCACTGGTACAATTTCTTTATTTTGTACAAACTCTCTGCTACTGCTAACCTTTGTACTGCAGCAAACGAAGCCGATAGCCAGTAACATTACACAGACTTTATTAAAATAGATTTTTAAATGATTCTATAGGTAATAACTGTCCTCTAAAAGTGCAGCTGTGTCCAAACATTTTGTCATGTAGGCCAAAAGTGTTGAGCTGAAACTGCCCCAAACGAATGTCATACAATATTTTGTATGATTTATTTATAAATTCTATATTAAGCGACTAAAAAAGAGCTTGTATTTTTGCCCTATCAGAATAAAGTAAAATTGATGGTGGATCTTTTTTCCAAAAACTCCTGCTGTGTTAGTGGTTGACTGGTTTACTTTTGTGCGCACCCAGCTGAAAGTGGTCCTATTTACTCAGTTGTTTAAGATGAAACAGAGAAATGTTACGAGACGTTCCGTTTTACCTAAATATCGACTAAATGTCGTTCTGCAGGATAATCGTATATGTTATAGGGCACTGTTGATATTAAGAATGTGAGAATGCTTTATTGCTGTGTTTGTGTTTCGATCGGAACCAGAAGTCCTACTACTTTGCTGCAGTTATTATCAAACTTCATCTGTATGGTCCATCTTTCTTTTTTAATCGATGAACTAAAGGCAGGACATAATATCTGTTCACAAGTTAAGGATCTCTCCTTTTTTGTTTGTGGCAACAACGATGCTGTAACTAAAGACTAGAACTGAGCTTAACCACCTGAGATGTCAAAATCTGATAGATCTTAGTATGCCCCTGACAGATCTGCTTAATTAAATTACTAGTTGCTTTTTTTTAATAGCACTTATCTTCTCGCTGAAAAGTTACCCAACACATCTATTTCGCAGACGTCTATAAAATGACCTTTCTCAGCAGACACAGAACCGTTTCTAACTGGACCTAGATCTGTGCTGTGGTTATCCTACGTTTGGACTACAAGGGTTTATCCTCATTTAAAATGTCACGTTGGGTTATTTCTGAATCCTTGACATTTAGGAGATTTTTTTTCCCCCTCGTCTCTGTTTTTCTTTTCCTTTGTTCATAAAAAGCTGACAAAAACCCCACAAAGAAGGCCCGTCGATCCCTGGATCCCCGATCGGTTCCCGTCGTTTGTCCGTCACCGGGCGCTCGGGGCTCCGAGCCACAAGTGTCTGACGTCAGCGAGGAGGAGGAGGAGGAGGAGGAGGAAAGGGGACGAAGCGTGATTGGTTTCCTCCGTGTGCCAGCGGGACCTGAATGATCGCGTTCACCTGAGCCGCGCTCCCTCGCGTGTTGTTGTGGAGACGTGTCCAAAAGCACAGCGTCTGTCGCTGCTCTCTGGACACGCAAATAAACACAGCCAGCTCAGAAGGTCACCAAAGGTTTCCGATGGCCTTTTTTTTTTTTTTTTTAAACAAAGATTCCCCCTCAGAGCAGATTTTACAACCAGAGTCTGAATTCTTCTTTTCCTTCCCTGGTTTAAAAGGAACATAAAAAAAGACAAAACAAACATGCAAATGAAGGAACATCTTTGTCGCGTCACTACCACGGAGAGCAGCTTCATCTGTCCTTCTCTCCACCGGCAGTGTTTAATGTGGACAAGGTTGGTTTTTGGCATGAATAAAAAAAAAAACAACTGTTCTCGCATAAATAAAAGATTAAGGGCCACACCTAGTGGCTGAAAGGAGTAGAGCATTGGTTTGCTGACAAGAAGGACAAAGGAGAGAACATTCTCACAAATGCCAACTTGTTAATGACCTTTGACCCTCGTGCTGCCAGGGTTCCAGGATCTTTCTGACGAGGAGCCGAATAACTGATGGAGGCAGAATCCTGAAATTGGCTCTTACGTTTTAGTCCGGTTGAACATTTTAATCTTCTGCAAATAAATTAACGCTAAATATTAAACGCATGATTTGCCAGGTTGTATTGTTCTATTGTTTATGTGCTTATCAGACGACTTACAAAGTGGACAATGGCTCAAAGGGGTCTTGCCTAAGGACCCACACTGGGTATGGTTGGCATATATATATATATATATATATATATATATCCTTGTTGGATTTGAACCCCGGACCCAACAATGAAGTTTAGGTGACTTTTCCAAGTGAACTATGCAGCCACGTCGCCTTAAGATGTCCGGACATATTTGCTTCACAAAAGGCAAATAGCTGGTAATCCACCATGGCATAACTGACTTAATAAATTACTGATAACACCAAACTGAGGCAATTTATGATAGAGAGGGTAAAAGTTGATATATATATATTAAGAAGATAAAGCTGACTAAAGATTAAAGAAGTTTGAGTAAATGTTAAAAACTGCGATTTGAAATATATATTTAATTGTGTCTAATTTTGATGCATTTAAATTCATTTTTACCCTCGACCATTTACTATTGCTTGTAGTATAAACCTTTAGGAATTTCAGCCTGACTTCGGATTTTAACTTGTTTTGCGCCGATGTCAATTAATTAGAAGCTGAAACTCACTGCGTATTTTTGTATAATCTCATTCATTTGGGTTAAGTGACTAATGAAGTATAAGTAATCATGACCACAGCTATTTATAAAACATTCAAACAATAAACTTTGGACAGTTTAGGAGAGAGATTGTTGGTTTGTTGTGTGCTGGTGATGGACATCGTTTTACTGTGTTGAAGTGAAGGTGATTGAGTTTCCAGTAATGGTTCACTTACCTGCAGAAAAACATTGTTTTGTTTTGTTTTGTTTTTGCACTGTGAATTTGTGGAAAAGAGCCATGGAAAACTAACAGCTGGTCAGAATTAGGGCCTTAGTACCACCAAAAATGTCAGCTTCGGCGGAAAGCACAATATTAGTTGATATTAAACATCAGGACCAGCAATTACCTCCCAAAATATCTGTGTGGAGGCGGCAGCCTGTGTCGGTCTTGCTTATTCTGCCTCTACACCTGGATCAGGTGGGTAAATTGTGGGTCTAGCATTAATATTAGTGTAAATTAGTGAAGCGACAGAGTTGTTCAGAGTTAACCGTTTTCCCACAGAATTTAATATTCCTCAATATAGCATCACATCCCTTAGATGTTAGCACTCTGGGTTTAAACAGCTCTATGTTTGCTGATTGCTGGTTGATTCAAAGTTGGGGCCCCTAAACCAAATTGTGGTTAGGACCCTAGAAAATGT
>JAVLVB010000286.1:3431242-3445161 GCA_032876305.1 Orestias chungarensis
CCCCCCCCCCCCCCCCCCCAACATCTTAAATGAGAGGCTGGGACCTGGAAACGGTCACGCACGTGACATCGACGCGGCGCCTGGCTATATGAGGAACCCGGCTGGGAGCATCAGGACCATTCTGGCTCCAGCAGCGCGCAGGGCGCAAGCTCTTACTCCGACACATCTAACGGGGCAGACTGAAGAGGAGAGAAGTCAGGTTAAAGCGAACCCAAGACATACAGAGAGCTGAAAAAAGAAAGAAAACATCATTCCCTCCCATTCACCTCCTCCTTCTTCTTCTTCTTCCCTCCTTCTGGGACCACCCGTCTGGAGACCCGAGTTCCTCTCAGTCTCTCAGATCGAGGGATGCTGCGCGTTGCTGCTGAGCCGCACTTGCACTCAGACGGAATTACTCTTCATCTCTTCTCCAGAAGTGAGAAAGCAGTGATCTTGGCTGCTCGTTGGCTTAGTTTCTAGGCGTGTGTGTGTGTTGGGGGGTGGGTGGGGGGACAGTTCAGGGAGAACCTGGACATTAACACACAGAAGAATCTCTGCTTTCATCATCCACGATCACAGGAAGGCGCTGATTTCGTTACTCTCTTATCACACCTTTGTTTTTTAATTAAAGAGGAGAATCTTTTTTTTCTTTATTTTTAAAATGCTTCCAGCAGAAGACGTGATGCCACATCGCGTCTTATCTGACGTTTGACACATTTAAGGATCAGCTCAAAGAAACTGGAACAAAAAAAAAAAAGTTCTTTAAAGCCGAGCTGCGCTTTTCTTTTTCTTTCTTTTCTTTTCTTTTATTTTATTGGAGTCCGAGTAAACCAGACCGCCGTCCAGATGCAGTTTCGACTCTTCTCTTTTGCCCTGATCGTCTTGAACTGTATGGAGTACAGCAACTGTCAGTCGCTGTCGCACCGCTGGAGGAGGAACAAGAGAGGTAACCTGGAGTTCACACATCCACGCAGGACACAGACATACCATACACGTTTTTCTATTATAGCGAGGCTTTTAAAGATGCTCTCCAGAAAGGCTGCGCGTAAAGCGAGCAGAGAGTGGGGGAAAAAAGAGACCTCCATCCATAATGTTAGGTGAGAGTTGCTGATCCAGAACTCTCCAGAAATATCTAGAATTGAGAAAAAAAAAAGAACCCGCCACGCCAGGCTTTAAATGTCTGGTTTAAAAATGAAGCATTTTAGTTTTTATCTTAGGACCAATTATTAGTGCGTAAAATTACGCACAAGGATTACGCGAGCGAATTGATGTCGTTTATGTTTTATCAATGTATATGTGTTTAGATATACATTTATGGGGTAAATCTAGAAGCCCATAAACCAGGACTTCTGATTTGCACGTCATTAAATCCGCCTAAGCTGGTTTTAATTGATCTCATCACCACAGTTGAACAGTTGGTCGGAAGCCTGCATAACAATCGCTCAGCGGAGGCGCTGGAGTCGCTCCTCGGGGATCAGCCCCTCTGTAAACACCAGACTTTGCTGTGAATGAATGAGGAGACAGTCGGATTAGGAAAAGTGGCCCCCACGCCCAGCCGTGGCCCCACCTTCAACCCCTAACCCGTGACATAACCCGATCACCGGGACCAGAACAGAGCAGAACAGGACAGGGGAAGGGGAGAAGGAGAGAAGTCACCGGAGACTGATGGAGACAGAGAGGGGAGGAACATGCGCTGCGTGCCACGGGGAACCTCCACACTCCGTGAGCCCTTCGCTGCCCATCTGCAAATAATCAGTTCAATCACTGCGGGGTACTGGCACACATGCGGTTCTCAGCTCCTCTGTGTTTCTTTCTCCGTGCGCTGTGTGATCTGGCGCGCAGGAGACGGCGTGTCACGGTCTGATCCGTTCTTTCAAAGAGCTGTTCAGGGAAAAAAAAGCAAAAGCAGGGTATGGCCATGCATATTTGTGTTTTTGGGGAGTCTATCTGCGTGGGGTGTGTGAGTGTGTGTGTGTGTGTGTGTGTGTGTGTGTGTGTGTGTGTGTGTGTGAGAGAGAGGGAGAGTCAGTGGTGGGCTGAGGAGCAGGGATGAGATCAAGAGGTTAACCTGCACGGTTGACCTCAAGAACAGATTTTGTTTGAGTTCAAAAAAGCTCAGACAAAAAAAAAGAGTCCACATGAAATCAGCGGAGCTCAAAGTTTCATTAGGACCAGACATGAGTTTCTCCAGAGAGCCATGCAGCCACCACTGAGTTCATCCGGGCTTCAGGTGTTTTCTTTAAACATAAAATAGAGTACAATCTTGCAATCGGCAGGTTGCAAAGCTCAATTCCAGTGGCCTCCTTTCACATGTCAATGTGCCCCCGGGCAAGGCACTTAAGCCCAAGTTACCTACCAGCAAAAAAAAAAGTGTGTGTGAATGTGGTTTTGGTGTGAAGCGCTTTGATTGGTTAGTATAATTAGAAAAGCCCTTCATAGGTGGAATCCATTTAAAATGTAATACAATTATAATCGAAACCTAGCTTTTAATATCTTGGATTTGGCTAAATTTGAAGGGAATATAAGGGTGTTAAAAAGTTATGGAACGCAACTATTGTCCAACATCGAAAGACCCTTAGTATAGTTTTTCAGATGAGACAAATATAGTTGTTTAGACACAAGTAGGAATTTGATCAATAGGAATCTTAAGAAGTACTACGACGTGCATTTAAAGAAACAGCTGTCATACAACAGCAGACATTAAAAACTCAATGAAATTACTTGGATAGTTTTACTGTAACTAAGCATTTAGATTCTGACTCTTTATTTGCATATAACTGTCTCCTTTCTCAACCGTCCCCATTCTTTCGTGACCCCCAGGCCAGCAGGGTGCTGTAAGGTGTTACAAAACTTTGCTGGATTACTCCCAGATGTGGAGCTTTAGCCGTGAATAAAAACACTGCGATTTCATGGTATTTACATAAAAAATTCAGAACAAAGGTTCAACACAGAAAGAGAAACGTTTTTTTAAAGGTCTAAAGGAAAAGGGGGTTCGTTTCTGCAAGCAGACCAGCAGTGTGCAGCAGAGGGAGGGAAGCGACAGTTCTGGGGTTTACAGGTCCAAAAGGCTGGCACTGTATGACGACCTTGACGGCAGTGGAATTTTTTTGTTTACTCGCAGACGGACATAAACTCACTTGACCGTTTATTATGTAAACGAGGCAGTTAGTCTGAACTTACGCGTCAGGCAAAAATATCGGATCTAACCGTCGAGAAACTGTATTGTCAAAATCTGCGATATTGTGTAATCTTAACAAAATGGGTCTTTGACACAGAGATTTCCAAAACAGTGAAATACGTTTGTCTTGTAAGCTAGGGAAAAGTGTGGTAGCTTTTTTCAGCCAGTTGTCCAACAGTGCGCAGCAGGGGTGGGATAGGGTGTGGAGTTACCTTGTGTTCTGTACAGCTGGTAAAGCACCATACAATAACCTTGAGTTAAAAAAAAAAAGTATAGTGGTAAATACGCAGCAATTATGAACAAAAATGTACAACGTAATTTCTAAGCTTTAATGTCAAACAAAACAACAAACAGGAGGACGTATGGGTTGGTGTACCTTTTACGATTTTCTGTATTCATTGAATGTCTCTGAATTCCGCGTCTGGAAAACTATTAAACTTGCCAAATTCTTCAGTTTTGTTTGCAAGGCAAAAGCATGGGAGCCGTTTTAGCAAGCTGACTGTCAGTGTGCAGCAACAAGTGGGGAAGGGCCACATGGTTTGAAAACACTCATGCACTCGCTGGTATCTCATTCAGACCCACACTTACAAAATGACAGAAAAAAAACAAACATCACTGCTCTTGAACCGTCCCGACAAACTCCTCTCCCGATTCTTGGAAATTCTCAGGCGCCCCAAATCACATTCTGCCTAACCTAACAAATGTCCTGTTTGATTTGCATGGAAGCGAGCGTCCTGTCTTGCATATGCCGGGCTCACGTCGCCACACGACTCTGAAGTGGAATAGATAGAGATGACGGCGTAATTAAGGGGAGGGGAGGAGGGGGGGAAGGTTGAAGCGTAAAATACAGTGTGTATGACTTCAGCGCAGACCAGATTGGGATCTTTGTGCGGTTTCTTGGCTGATGTTGTCCGACTCGCACACAGCATGGCATGACCCAACAACCCATTTGGCTGCGGCAGCCGTACACATTCATCTTTTTTCAAATGTAAACCAGATGACGAGGCATATTAAATTTACACCTCCTTAGCTCTCATCCTGCCCAGCAGAAACAGGAAAACGATGCCAATGAGCCCTGCTATGATATCATAGCGAGACACAGGGGGATTATTTCCATTTTTATTCCCGGGCTAATGATGCCACCTGCTGACTACATAAAATCAGACTGAGTAGCGGGCGGCCCTGCCTGGAGGGACAGAGAAACGCAGCGGGGCCCTCAGAGGTTTAAACAGGTAATGAATAGGTATCAACAGTGGTGAAAAGTTGCCATGTGATACAGTTAACCCTCCCACTTCAACACAGAAACCCTGAATCTAAATTCCCGGCGGCAGGCCCCGGCATGTTTTCAGATCATGCTCAGCTGTGTAATCTGTGACCCTGCTGCATTTCCAGATGTTTGCGGAGGACAAACGACCCTGAGTGAAACCAGAGGTACTTCGCAGAGGGCTGCATGTGTTGTACTGCAAAAGGAAAAGAAAAGCAAGGAATGATCAATTTATTTTACAGACACTGCTTAGAATCCTTCGTGGGAGCGGCTGATAATCAAATCTGTGCCCAGAAACATAGGAAATCATTTACAAACATTTGTAATGAAAAAATATAGACGGCATATAAAACAATGAAAACAGTTTACCTCTCTATATTAATGCTATAACCAACGACTTAATGAAAAAATAAGCTTTTATAAAGCTATTTTTAACTTTTGTTAACCTAGTAAAGAGTTAATGTAACTTTGAAGGTGTTTTTTTTATGGGGTTTATGAGTAAATATCCAAAAAGTAAATATCTATCTTACATAAAATGATGTTTGCAAAACTAGTAAAGTTGTAAAAATGCTTGATTTGTTTTAGGATAGTAGATTATCAGACAAACCACGTTCAATGTCAGCAGCAGAGTCAACGACTTTGTGAAAGATATTAACTGCAAGTAACTTTTAATGGAACCTCACTACAATAACTTACCTAGACATATTTCCTGCTTTTTTATTAGTTCTGGAAATCTTGTCTGTGTGGGCTGAAAGCTTTCATCAAACTCCCAGGTTTGTGGGTATAAGTGTTAATGTTGGAACCCGGCGCTTCAGCGTAATGTTAAATGTTGATTAAGTGCCTGGGCGTGATGGAGAAAGGGAGCGCTCCAAGAAGCTGCTGTGAGACAGACCTTGCCATTCTTGGTTTTGGAAAAAGTAAAAAAAAATCTCAGCTGATGGCCCATCTCTGCAACAAGGCCTCCTCACATGATATCCTCTAATCCAAGTGTTTTTAGCCGCTACATCCTGACACTTCCATGAAACTGTGACGTTCCTTGTTTTACTTATGCGGTCCACAAAATCAGGCATGTTAAAACGTTATCTAATTTTTCATGTAGCTAAGTAGCGCTTTCATCCCCATTTGCTTGTTTTTTTGGTGTTTTTTTTAAGAGGGGGGGGGGGGGGGGTTGACATATTTAAGCAGATCAGCTAGTAATGCCTGAAAGTGAACAGCATCACCTGAGAGGGATTACAGCCAGTGTAGCTTTGACCTGAGCTCGGGCTTTGGCATCAAAACCGAGCTCTGTTTTTTTTTTTTATCCTCTCTCAGTGCCCATCAGTAAAGCTTCTACTTGGGTGTGGAACAAGGGGAAAAGTTTAGGAACCGGTGGATTTTCCCAGCGATCCATGTATCCTCTGTGTTACCTGAAATAATCACATGAAGAGTGCAGTTAAAATCCCCTTCTCTTTTCAAGGCTATCAATCACCCACATATTTATAAATCACATTTATCCACCTCAACCTACCAAAGAAAAGAAAAAACGCTAGAGAAAGACTAGCTCCTTGTTTGACCCTGTGTGTCGATCCTGGCCTGGAGTGAAGTTTCTGGTCCGAGGCGCACTGGTGTCAGATTAAGCCATGAGAATGGCTCCTCAGTGTGCTTGTGCCACGCTACACTGCTGAAAAACCCAGTAATGGAAAAAAAGCAACGTGGAGTGGCATGGACTTTACCCTCAAGATACAGAGACATAGACTCTTTCAGGACACTATTTTCATTGTGTTCTCTATGGAAAATGTAGTTCTCTCAAAAAAAGATGATTAATCTTAGCAAATGTACAGATTTTTTCCCCCTCATGGTTATCCATTTATTCTCCAGCATCTTATAATCAGATGTACTATATATTCGTTGAATTGTCTCACATTTGGTCAAGTTACAACCACAAACGTCAATGAGTTTATACAAGAGTAGCAAATATCCGTTAAGTGGAAAGAAAATTAAACGATTTTGAGTCGATAACTAGTAAAACTACCATTACGTCAAATACACCTGCAAGTGTTTGGGATCAGTTTTTCACATCTAGATGGATTTCTTTCTTTCTTTCTTTCTTTCTATACTTTTTGTAGAAATCCTGGAGCACAGTTAGATTGGATAGAGATTCTCATTTGGGTTTTAATGCCACAGTCCAACTGCAGTGAGAACTACTGGCACAGGCATGGTTTACGTTTTATGCGTTTTTTGAAATATTGGAAAAGAAAAGGTTGATGTCAACAGCAGAAGTCTGAATTGCAGAATAACATGTTTATGCTTGCTTGAGGTCGTTTATTGCTTTACAGAAAAAGAGTTAAAAGACTTTAGGGAAATGGGAACACATTTGCAAACGTATTCTTCTACATCCCTTTTATTACAACCTACCATAACATCAACATCTGACGATATTGCCCTGTGCTTGGACTGGTTGATTTGCTCCTAATTGACATTTTCTTTTTAGCGGGAGTTTCAAAGTTTTTTCAAAACTCTCATGATCATTTGTTGTGAAACAAAAGCTACAGTCCAAAGTCTTTTGTAGCCCCATTAAATGTTTTCTTCCTGGAATGATGCCGCCGCCACAACTCTCAGGAGTGATGGTGTGTTGACATTGATGGGCAGTGTTAGGCGACGTTCACACAGCAGCGAAATGCAACCCTAGTCAATTATTCTTTGTCAAAAAAGTCTGAATTGTGCCACTTCCACAGCGCTGCTATGTGAAATCTAAATTCTTCTTTAAGCCATTTATTTCAGGATTGTAAATTGGTTACGCAGTGGTCTAACGGCGGTCGCATTTATCTGGTGTCAGCAACTGAAAAGTTGTATTTTGGGAATTAAAGTGGAATTGCACATTGAGACCTGCTATATGAATGTAGCCGTAGTTTCCCACCACACTTTGTGTTTTGGAGGCAGACCAAAAGGTCGAAGTTTTTATGAAGCATTTTTTTGCCTCTTTCATAAATGTCAGATTTGTAGAGTGGCCGCTTACAGATGCTGTCGAATACTTGTCCCATCTTAGCTGTGGATCTTGGAGCGCTTCCAGACATATCATGGGCCCCCCCCACGCTTCTCTAAATAAAAAGCTCCTTCTCCAGCCTTTAAGTTGAAGGGGCGGATCATCTCTATGCAGAATTGGTGCAGGACCATGATCCATTTTTGGATAATTGAGATTGTTGAAGTTTGGGTTATTGTTTCATAGCCTAACTCTGCCAGTCCTCTATTTACTGATTAGGCGACTTCTGAACGCGACTGTTTGCAATTGACTTTGTTTGGGTGTATCAGACTAAATCCGACTGAATGCAAATCTTAAGTTTTATTTTAAAACTAAACAAATATTCCACAATTTGTAAGTCTATCTAATAAAATCCCTGTAAAGGACAATAAACTGACAAGGTTACAGAAATACTTAAACAAAGCGCTGTGTGTTGTTACGTTGGACTTTTGGTTCTCCTCTATCAACTTATTGGATTCTGTTGGAAATAAACCTGTGCGGCTTTTTTTTCTGGAGGGGACTTTCTCTTCCGTCGTTAGTCGTTGTCATCAGAGGATCCCCAATGCTGGCAAAGCCAAGTGCCAAACACATGTTTTTGATTTGAGACTGCATTTTACCACGCAATAAAAGCTCTTTTTGTTCATAAATGTAAAACAAAGTTTTTATATCAAATCCTATGACCCTTCCAATATTTCCTCTTGCAGACTGGAAACTCCTCACACAAACTGCAGTATTCTTCCGTGAGTGTGATTTTACTCCCCTTACCCATGCCTGCATACTGCAATAACACCTTAATACGTTTCCTTATAAAGCTTCTAAATATGACCAGCCAATTTGGGCTTGTTCTCTCAAGTTTATTGCACCATAAAGACTCTAATGTTGGGAATCATTTCTGAGTGCCACACATAAACGGGCAACATTAAAGGGCTTCACAGGTAGGAGAGCTGCCCAGAGGTGGAGATGCCCTCAGGCTTGCAACGAAATCCACATCCTCTCCTGTTACTAATACACCTCTCTTAAAGAATCCAGTCAAGAGCCGTTCAAGCTTAATGGTGTGAACACAATAGGCACCCATTGTGCTGTTTTCCTTAATTAATCAAATAATGGGAGTTGTTAAAATAAACCATTTCCACATTACCTATCATAAAAGGGGCGACTGAATTAAGCCTAAATAGGTGGACAATTTAAGGAACATGAATATTTTTAGAGAGCCGGATGCAAAGATTCAGGAACCTTGACTATCAAAATTATGTTAGTGTTCTCACTTACCTAAAGGACTGTTTTCAAAGTCCTATAGGTAAGTCCATATGACTGTAATATGATCTGCTCAGCCACAATTAGAATCCTACTGTTGTATGCATGGGACTGTGTGCTTGCTTTCGGGGAGGTTACAGGCAATTCACAATTACCACAATTTGAGTTTTGGTCAGAGGTTAACATCTGCTCATCAATGTTATATTCAAATCGGGGCCTCTAATAATGTCTGCTATCATATTTTTTAGTTACCCATAAATAATAATCGAGTGCACTTTTAAATTATTTTATTCCCAGAAGGACAAATTAGCCGTTTCAGCTTTCCAAACATGTCTTTTCACTTTTTGTCCGTGTTTGGAATCGTATTCTAGTTTAAACATCTGGCTGCGTCCTAGGTTCAGAATGCCCCCCAGCATGATGCAGCTACCACCATGCTAGGTAGTCTATACATTTTTCTTAAATTTGCAAACAACATTTTGGTTCTTCTTTTCAAGTAACCCATCTGTGCCTCATCAAACTGTATATATTTTTCTCGAGAAAGGCGTTTCGCTTGGCTTTCTGAGCACCTTTAAATTCCAGTTCAAGTTGAACGTGTTGGATTTAGAGCAGAGTCTTGGCCAGCACTCTCGATAAATGTTCCTCTTAAACTTGCTTCACTGTGAACCTTGGCAAAAGATCAGTTGCTCAAGTTTCAGAGGTTCCTTAATGTTTTTAATCGATCTTACCAATGAATGTTCTTTTGTGGGTGACAGTTAGTGACAAATGGTTAAAAATGTGGCCACAATTGTGTGTTTTAACAGAACAATGATCCTAAACACACATTAAAATATTTTTATAAAACGCACTGCCCATTCTAAATGGGGAAATGTGTGGAGTATCTATACAAAATTAGATTTTGTGAGCTTTATATCATATTTTAATGTCATCAACTCATCAAAAACATACCCGGAGTGTTTATCTAGCTCAGTGGTGCATTTTTTTATTATCATTGAATTTCTCCTCGGAGCCAATTGGACTGCTCCTGTAATGCACCAACTATTTACCCAACGCTGCATCGTGAATCTTTAGCTCCTGCTCAAATATCACCTCTCCCACATTATCAAAAAAACCTGTTGGGACTGCGCGATAGTACCCACAGTTTGGCCTGATCCAAAAAAGATAAAATATAATGCGGTTTCTTAGTAAAACATAACAAAACTTACATAGTAAATGGCATAATGTACAGCTTCAAGAAGCAGCATTGGGATGGTGTGCCAAAGGGATAGGAGCTTAAAAGACAGAGGCCCAATTTTTCATTTCTGTTGTATTGTAAAAATATATTAGAAAAGTATTTCTCAGCAAGGTATATAAAAAAATCTTTTCTTAATCTCTATATCGCTATACGTGTGTTTAAGTTAGCTATATAATGCCATTAATGCAATTATCATGTACCTGTATGGATTCAAATAAACAGTAGCTATCAGAAGGATGCTCTCTCTAAGAATACGTGGTTTCGTCAGTAGGGTTAGTTGTTATTTTAAGAACATTTTCCGCTCAGCATTTGTGGTTTAATGGTCTCCATTGCACTGGAAGAATCTAAATGGGGTGAAATAACCCAAAAGAATCTAAGCAGCTGTATTCATTAGAAATATTTGAATTATCTTAATAATATGGACGAGAACTTCAAAGTTCCCTTTAAAAAACAGCAGACAGTTTTTTATGAAGGGAGAGGACAATATTCCGTCCAAGCATTTTTCTTGTGGCTGCAACCCATTAGAAAAAGTCTTTAATGAGATTTTTGTGGGGTATTTCTTAAACAGCTGAAGTTTAACTTTTACAGACCAACATCCCAAATTAGTGGAGATGTGTCTGGATTCTTTATTCACCACAATTTTCTTTTCCTAGGTCCTTATGAATTGGCCATCTTCCTTCAAATATCCAAGATAGTCTGAGAAGGCCAAGGGAGACTTCTAAGAGGAAAAAAAAAAACTGAAGGTTTTGATTTTGACTTTTACACTAAACAGATGGTGTAAAATAGATAACCCTCTTGATTTGAATCAATTAGAAATCCAACTGTGGTTTACTAAGCCAGCTACTGTTTAAAATCACTGCTAGAATGTTTGGGTGACAGAAAGTCCAAAGCTTGTAAAAACTACCCACATGCTTGCAGACCAGTCTCTTATTTCTAGTGTTTCCAGGACAATTTGCTCTCAGAGTGTACTAAGCAGCTTGCTCTACTACTACTCAACTACTACCTAATTTACATTTATTTGCAAAGCCTGGTACCTAGTAAAAGTCATCATCATTCTAAAGAAAAAAATATATATACACAGTGAATCTTGCTTAGTACAAAAATCTCCTCAACACAGTGTCTGCTCAAACTGCCGTAACCACAACAGGCAGAGAAGGAGCTGTGGATCAGTGCCCCTTTACTCACCCCTTAACAAGCGACAGATGGGCAAGACTCCTTGTTCACCCTGTTCCTGCTTTTATAGGACCTCTAATTATTCTTACCAACCACATCAAAATAGAGCACAGCATGGTATCTCTTTCGAATAGAGAGGAAGTAAGTTGGCCAGATGCAATAAAGCATGTCTCTGTGGGGCTTACCTTTAATGTAGAGGCCCGAGCAAAGAAATGCAGAGGTAAAGGTAGATATGCTAAAAGTTCCTCTATTCCCCGTTCACCATGTGATAAACTTATGAATAACATTCAAGCTTCCCTTTTTTTTTGCTGTTGGAGTTAAGATTGGCCTTTAGACATCCTTGGAGAAAAGGGGCTTGTCAGAAGAAATTATTAAATGAGGCAGGATACACACCTTAAGCTCAAAATGTATTGATGTGTTCCATTCGGAGCTGGAGTTGTGTTGAGCATGTTCTCGGCATTGTTTGGCCTTGCGGTATGAGGAGAGAAAGGCCTCACGGCTTCCTGCGGAGTCCAGAAGCACCCGGCGTGTTTGTAATCAGCGACAAGGCTGGGAGTCATTAGAGGGCCTTGATGCTTAGCTCATTGTCTCTAAATCTCCCTCTGTGAAGGGAGGAGACGGCAGAAAGGAGAGCGGAGTAGGGTGGGGGACGGAGGGTGGATGGGGGCTGGGGGCTGGGGTGATGCAGCCAGGGTAAACTTAACATGTAAATTTCTGTGGGGAGAGAGAAGAGCTGGCAAACAGTTTCAGAGAGAGGATGCCCATCGAGCGTTTTATTGTCACAGAGAAAATCTGAAAGAATTCTTGTAACCGAAGATGCCGAATGTAACATTATTTCTGAAAGCCCCAAAAAACAAGTTCTTTCTCTCGTCAGTTTCTCAGACTCATTCTAAAAATGCTCATCACTCATCTCCACATGGCCCAAGGATCTATCTTCCTTCAAGATGACAGGTCCTCCCCGTCTGTCTTTAATTTACACCTCGCTAACTGGCTTTCACTTGAGTTGTCAAACTGTGAGTGTGTGAAGTTTGATCTTTCTCAGCTTTTCTAGAAAACGTCAAAATGTGCTTTTATTTTTCACACGATTATTTATGAGCCACGTGTTTTTCATTTCATCACCACTCATTTTCCAACTTTACTGTTGTTTTGGTGATTTCCTGGAGTTCAATCTTGTTTTTAAATCATACTGACCAAGGGCCCTTGATGCCTTAAAGTCACTCTCTATGCTGTCTGGCAGCACAGTCTGTTGTTCATGTTTATTCACTATTATTAAACGATGTTTGCCACTGGGGGGCAGCACAACAAGCTGTTAAAACATCATGTTATTATCCATGAAGGTAATGTGCTGAATCTTTTGTTTGTTTTTAAATTAAAAAACTATTAATAACCATATGGAACATAGGCTAAAGGGGAATTGGTTCAACTTTCTAACAGTAAAGTGGTTTTACCTGACATTGTGTAAATATATTCATTTAGGTACTAATTGTGTGCTTTTCCTGCTTAAACTAGACTTTATTTTGGGAGGTTTTAGTTTTTACAGGTTTTAGTTTCCTTTTAATTTGCTTGATGGCAAAAACACAGCGAATAATATTCATCATCTTGCCACTACCACTATGCCATATTTTCTTTAAGAGGTTGGGAAGTCCAAGGTTTTGAAGGTAAGGTTATTTAAATTAGTTTAATTTGACATATATGGGCAGTCGCCCAGAGCGGCAATACTGCATGGTTAGCATGAGCACCATAAAAAATGCAATTAATTCTCGTGCTGATGGTGACCTAAACAAGTTTACTATTGCTGTGTTGGATGTAAAGTCATTAGGGAAATGGAGTCCCATGTTTAAGAAAGAAGGGATTCCCACAAGGGTTGAGGAGCACATTTTCTTGTGACACCTTTAGCTAATCCATACAGGAAAATATAACTAGGACAATGGCTGCTACTGCCTCCAGACTGAAATGTTCAAATGAGAGTTTCACGTGTGTTTCTTTCATACAGTAGAGCATCTGCAAAGAAGTATTTTTCACCCAAATTGCACGAGAGTACGACCTCTCTAAGCCTAGGCTAACTGTCTACATTGAATGGGGCATTTAAAGGGAAAATGTTTACGGTCTCTTAAAACTGGTTGTTTTCACCAAAGCCGAAGAAAAAAACCAAAAAAACCAAAAAAAAAAAAAACACTTTCTTGCATCCTGGCTATACACAAACAGGGCCGGACTGTTACTGTCAGATCCTAAATAAATGAATGCTGTAAATAAGACCTGTCCACATTGTGGATTGTGGATTGGGTCCAGCAGAACTCTCTGTCTCCACCAAGAGTTGTGGTTAGATCAAAAAAGAAAGCTTGATATGGGAAAAGACCCAAGGAACCTTTTGTATGTATTCATTAAAATAATATTAATGGTATTCTGGTAATATTTAGCAAATTAGCTCACTACAACCGTATCTTTATAGACCACATAAAGAATGCCCATGATCTGATATAGTTTTTACTTTAATGTTTTTTTTCATCAAGGGAACCTATGTTACAGATTCATACTTTGTTTTATTTCTTTGACCTTCTAAAACAAACATAAATGAAAGCATTGTAAGAATATCTAGCCAATTAAAAAAAATTACATGGCAAATGTCTGTTTATATGAAATAGCAAGACAAGATCTGCAGGTGGATTCCCCTTCTATATAGAAAATAATTATTTACTAAGTGGTGTGACTTTTTGTTTATTGGCTTTAGGATTCTTAAAATCCAAAGGCATGTTTAACATACTCTAAACGAGTTTAGGCCAGTTCAAGGCCAATTTTTCTATAGAAAAGTTTAAACAATAGACTTGCTGCCATGAACCAACTT
>JAVLVB010000286.1:3445261-3480835 GCA_032876305.1 Orestias chungarensis
CACACACACACACACACACACACACACACACACACACACACACACACACATTCAGATAGACTCCCCAAAAACACAAATATGCATCTGTCAGTTAAGGAGCCGCTAACACCATAAACGTTCCTCATCTAAAGCGTGCTGTTGTCTGTTCACTAACAAGGTTGATTCACAACCTTTCATTTGGGAAGGTAGAAATCTGCATATTTGTCTCTACACTTCTACTTTCTACATTATGCAAAGTTTAATAATCTGCTAGTTATTCAAATATATATATAAATATATATATATATATATATATATATATATATATATATATATATATATTTTAAAGGAGTTCACTCACGAGAACCAGTTTGGGATTATTTGATGGAAAACATTAAAAGTACATGATGATGTCCTTTTTTACCAAATGGATAAAAACAGTTTCTGTGACATTCCTACAGGGTATAAGTTCAGGAGCTAAGCTGTGGAGTTGTTGATAAAGAGCTGCGGACATGTTCATAGATATTCCGAATAAAATAATTTATTTAGCTTATCTGTGTTTATTTTTTGTTTGCATGGAAGCGAGATTAGCCTCTGCAGCCTCCTGGCCAACATTACTGAAACACTTGGGTGGTAAAAGAAAAAAAAAAAAAACTAATAAAAGCAAAAAGACAAAGAAGTCCATTAACATTTTTGAAATTCTTGCTTCTTTTTTTTCCACCTCTGGTTACACACTTCTGTTACGACTCGGCGAGCCTCTCCTTAACGGGATATTATTTTATTTGGACGGGGGCCAGGTCTGAGGGGGAGCAACTTTGGCTGTGTAAACAGTTGTCACCAGCAGGATTCATAACTAATAGGTATCGATGGACAGGGTTCACATGTAGTTTACAAGTTTACCAGCTAATGGTTTTAGAGATGGCACAGCCTCGGCGCTGTCATGAAAGCTAGTAAAGTGTAAATGAGAAAAGACTGCTGGTTTGAATCAGCAATGTGGATGAGGGCATACTTGGACAGGAGCAGCTACGAAGTTGAAACTTCGGAGATTCTGTAATTTTTTTCCCCTTACCAACAACGTCCTATTAAGCGTTTTTCTGAAATATTTTTGATGAGAAACAAACAACAAAAAAACATTTGTATTATTAATTACCCATCCAGCCCATTTGAGCAGTGCTGTAATAGCATTTAAGACATGGTAATCTGACTTGCCATACATCAGTAGCATTGCTTTTTCATGCATTTGTTGCAAAACAGTTGTTTGTAGATCTGTTATGTCTATTGTACTGATTCTCTTGGGAGACTTAATTCCACACTGATATTTTACAGCAAAACCTTATGTAATATAAAACCCCATGAAGAGACTGCCACCCTTTTCACAAATAAGTTCAGTTTATTTATACAGCACCTAATTACAACTAGTTACCTAAAGCACATTTATATCTAACACACACAAACTGGATCAATTGTGTTAGAAAAATATTGGGAGCATCAAAGAACAGTGGTAACCGGTATCTCTTGGGCTTTAGGCTACCACATACTCAAGTGTACTTTGTGAGCTGCGGTAACTTAGCGTGCAGATCAGATTGGTGGAATTTCCACATGTGGTACTAAAATGCACAGTTATCCCATGGCAGACCATGCAAAATAAATCAGAATCCAGCCAAAAATTTAGTTTTAAGACCTGAATGCAGCGTTTTATGTTCACAAGACGACTCTCAACCTTATTAGCTACCTGTTCCAAACAAACAGTTCTATGGGAATAAAGATTCCCAATGAGCAGTTTCCTATTCAACGCTGTGTCTGTGGTTGTAAAAGCCAATCTCTGCACAGACGTATTTGGCAAATGTCTGCTTCGAGTCCTCTTCAACTACGCAGACTGAAGCACACCCTAGTATGTGGGGGTTTGAAGTCTTCCCCATGACTAAAAGGTAACAGAACCAGAATAGAATGGATTGAGACTAAATTTCTATTGAACACAAAGTTAATGGTAGCCAAAGTTCCATCAGTGGCAATGACAAGGGAAGAGTAACCGCTGAAGATCACTGAAGATGTTTTTTTTAATTGGAAAACAAATACAAACGGGATCAGATAATTCTGTGCAAACGTAAGACAGAACAATTCAACTTGGCAAGTTTGAGCTTCATTGGGGATCTCATTGTAAAGGGAAAAGCCTACCTATTTATGTTGAAGAAATAATGTGTTTTTCCTGTAATACTATTATGCAAGCCCTGAAAATGGGCCCAGATTTTTGCTTCTAATCATCTGTGCACACTTGGCTGAATGAGTCGCTGGGAGTCGAAGAGACTATTTAGGCTGGTATTTGAGATTTTTTACAGACATTTTGCTAATAAACCACAAGCTTTAAATTAGCAGAATAGTTTACTAAGGTTGTCTTTATATCATGTAGCTTGTTCTTGTGACTCTGTGCATGTATCCTACACGCTCCTTTATCCTTTTTTTTTCATATCAATTTCTTTCATGTAAGGGGGTCTATAGGAAACACGTCTGCCTGTGGATTCCTCTTATAGCCGTGTGAGTTGAGCTTGTGAAGGTCTGTGGTGTGAAAGTTAAATCCCAGATGTAAGCTAGACACCTGCTACAGATGGAAAACTCTAGATCAATCTAAAATACGTGTCACATTCCTGCCAAATTCCTCAGACAAGCTTCTTATGACCAACCCTTAGGAATAAAAATCAACGCTTCATCAAAATAAAAGACAGTTGTGCTAAAAAAGTCTAAGACCTTTCCTGTTGGGACTATATGATTCCACCAGTAAAAAAAGATTATCTCCTTTGCTTTTATTGATATTGGATACATCCTTCTGGTTTTCTTGCTTTTTGGTTTTCAGATGGGGGGTCTTTGATGTTGAGGAGTTTCTTTAGTGTAAAGCACTTAAACCGAAAATGACACTGACTTTCCTGTGCATCCCCTGTAGTGCTTTTCACTTCTGACCCTGGATATCACCTCAGATCTCCCCAGTGGGTCAGAAGGGGGTGTGGGGCTCTGTGTTGTTGAATGGTTAATAAAGATAAGTCTGACAAATGTCTTAGGGTCCAAATAAGAAATAATAAAAACAAACAATGCAAAAATTGTAGGTATATTCATGGCCAAATATTATAGGTTGCAATTACTTTTGATACAATGTCATTTTTCAGCAGCTTATTCAAGAGTGTTTTTGTATTAAAACTTTGAAAAAAGCCACAAAAAAAATCTACAGAGGGAACATACTTTAAAGTGGGTACTATAGAAATGAATAAAACAGACAGCTGATGCGATTCTATAGTTGCACAATTTTTTTAACTTTTCAGTCTATTAGATTTGAATATTTATTTTTCACTCTGCATAAAAACAGTACATCTCTGTTTTTTTGTCTTTTTTCTTCATCTGGAGGTAGAGATGGGGTTAGTCAAGGTGATAAATGGAAGAGTGATCATGAGCTGGGTGGGAGAGATAAAGGAATGCAACAAGGGGTGCAAGTATGCCAAGCATGCCCATCAGCTTGACTAGTCCACCTCTAGGATGCTATAGGCCCCCCTCCCACACTGAAAAAAAAAGAAAAAAAAAGAAATAATAATAATACCTGCAGAGTTGCTTTTAAGTGCCTCCATGAGTGAGTTACTAAACTGACTGAACATTAAGCTACAGGTGTGAGAATTAGGTGTTACATTTATGTGTGATAAATTACCCACATGTGGGCTAATAGGAGCCACTCCACCTTTTTCCTCCACCCAGATTTTCCCTCCACCCAGATTTTCCCTCATTGCCGTTCTTCCTTCTCTTGACGGGGCAAAACACATTTCTTGCACAGCTTGAGTGAATTTGAGGCAGTGCAAATACCGAAATCTTCACATTCTGCACGGTTCCTTTTCTTCTGGGACTTGTTTCTGACTTTGCTTTGCTTGGATAACTTCGTGCATATTGATTCATTTTTAGTACAGAAAAAGTTTTTTTTTTTCTTTCTTACAATAGGGAAAGATCTGTCAAATAGGTTTTGTCTAACTTTTTTGGAAACATCTTTGTTATATATATATTTTTTATTCATTGATCACTTTTGCATTGCCGGAATCGTTTTCGTATTTCTGGAAAAAAAACAATAAAAATCTTCCAAAATTTAGAAAAACACCTTCAGGACAGTTGAACTAATCCTTTCCAAATGTAGTGAGCATCACCTTTAGACTCTCAGTAATAGCAATTTTGGTATGATTTATTTATATGAGTTATACAGTTTCACAGCTAAGGGCCCGAGGCTTTTGGCAACAACGTATAAAGAGTATCATGATTTGTGCATATTTAATCTTTGGACCAAATTTTTTAAGAGCACGGTTGTTGTTGATGCTGGTCCTGCCAACTTCTTTGTAGAGACTAAAGCTTCAATAATCAATTATACTGTAAGTGAAGGTGTGAAGTGTTTGCAAAATCATGCTTTTAACTGGAACTCCATCAGTGGAGATAAATGAAAAAATCAATTGCAATGTAACAGGAACCAAATGCTTGTCTTCTGCCGCTTGCAGATAGCAATAAAGTCCATCCTTATGAGTCATAGCTAGACTCCTGAAGGGTTTCCATATTTCCTTTTACATTGACCCTGACTCTTTGTGCGAAAGGAGGCATCAGGGACAAAAAACTAAATCAAAAACATATTTTTTAAAGAGTTTTTGTCACTAGAGACCTTAATCGACACATGTAGTCAGGAAATGGGATTTGAAGATAAAGGGGGAGAAGGCATAGAACAAAGGTCTAAAAGTTGGGTATTAGAACAGTTACATTGAATATAGCTGCTACACAGCCTGAGACTGACTTGTTTTATTTCCATGTCTGTCTGTAGTGTATGTGATGGTGCTGGTCAGAATTTATTGCTATTGTTTCACACTGGGTTAATACTCAAATACAGCATTTTTACACCAGAATAACTCTTGTTGTTCAACCTGTTTGGTTTGGGTATCTTGAAACATCGGTGCTTTGTTAAGAAATTTTGAGGAACCAAGCGTGTATCAAAAACAGTGTAGCCGGATGTTCATTCACGTTAGCTAACTTGAGCACACACTGCATGATTTAATAACGGTTCACATTTAAAAAACAGCTATTCTGTGGTGCTGAAGTAAAACCACAGTTCACAAAGTGGAATCGCTTTTTTTTTTTGGTACGCAAACAGGTTTGGGAACCAGAACGGACTCCGAACTACGTTGATTGAAAGATGTCTTATGGACAAGTTTTTGAAAAACTTGCATTTCTGTTATAACACAAACCAATACATTTATTCCTATTTATTTGTATTTTCCAAATTAAACAATAAAATAAATTTGAACACAAAACAATATTGTAGGTAGAGGGTTTAGGCAATAAAAAAGTACAAACAAATTCAAGAAAATCTCTCTATACTAGTTGAAAGAGGAAATAGTTCCTACGTTTCAGGATAGGTGCAAAAGAGAAATGGAATGGAAAATATATAAAATTCGAATACAAACAAAAATGTAAAAAGTGTAACTTGCTTTTGTATTCAGCCAGTTTACCCTTGAGAAAACGGACTAAATAAAGTCCACCTGTTTGTAATTTAGCTTCAGTGTTAAAGCAGATCTTCTGTCAAATGCTTAGAGATTTAATAGAAAACAACAATGAACAAATAGAAAATAAATTCACAAAAGATATTCAATAGTATACCAGTTATATTTAACTCTGCATCATGGATTGTATTATTTCAATTTCAATTTTACTCAAAGGTTGATTTGAGAAAAAAATAAAACTTGTTTGAGCTTTTCTGCTTACATACAAAATGGCCAGTTTGTGTTGTAGTTTGTGTCCCTGGAAATTGCTTAAAGCCAGTTAGAATGTTAAAGACATTGAGACTTACCTGGGCAAAGCAAAAGTCCCAGAAACAATATGTCAGAATACTTCATTCTTTAACAGAGTTGTGTCCGTATTTGCTTAATATTGAAGTCATGACCAAAATTACTACTTTCCGACATTTGTTTTCTGTACATTCAGACAGTTGGTCACATTGAAATTTTCAAGCAGTGGCATGTTAACAAGTGATATAATGCATGACTGCTGATGAAGCAGAGATGCTCTCTATTAAATAAAAAAAAATCCCATTTGTAATGTTTTTTGCAAAAATTGTTCTTGAGTGGATTTAATTAGCACATTTGTTTTTATTGGAAACACTTGAAAGTGACATTGTAAATATATCAAATAAACCACAAAGAATAAAATAGACTAATAAACTACAGTAAAGTATTTGTAGACCCTGAGCATGACAATTTTTAGTTATTATTAAAGTTCTAATCATGTATATATATATAAAAAAGAAAACTTTATGGAACATGAGCTTAAAGGGAAAAAGCAGTTCTGTTAGAGGACCCCCACATCAAGGCTTTTGGTTTTTCCCTCCAACATGCTCACAGAGGTTTCCTATGGAGCAAAATGGTTGTTATGGAGAAAGTGCTTTATTATCTCTGTGGCACATGACGCCCCCAGATTCTCCAACAACAGCAACAAAATTAAAGGTTATGAGCTTAGCAAATTTGGTTTATAAGGCAGATATGCTAAAAGTCTGCCATCATTATGTTATTAATAATGAGTTGGACAAGGTGACAAGAAAGAAGAAATTCCTAGCAAATTTAAGAGGATCTGTCCTCTGAAATTCACACACTCAAAAGCAAAGCAAAAATACTTTTCATATCAAGCAGATAAAAAAACAAACTAAGCTTGCTGTTGAAACTGTGACATTTAAATACAACTTTCCTCATGTGGTTAATATTTGCTTTTAATTTAGCATCTTAGAGTTCATACTACAGATTTTGCTTCACATATCCAAACCTTATTGTTCTTTTGTTTCTCATGTACCTTAAGGTGATATTGGACCATTGTTTAGTTAAGACATATGTTTTGGATATTCTATTGAAACAAAGGTTACATTCAAAAAAGTGTAATGTGGCTTTATGCAATCTTGCAAAGTTGTAAAATTATAACTACAGAAAATATAAAGATTAAGTAGATAATTTGAAATATTAGGATTTATTATTACCTAAGGAATACACTTTGTTCAGTTGAAATCCTAGTCAATTATTTTAACTATTCATCACTATCTTAGGCATAATGCCTTTCATTTGTACAGCAGGAACATACCCTGCCCACCTCGCTAATGTGATACAGGAGCCTTTTGAAAAGCAAATGTGTTTGCTTAGTTTCACACAGCATAATTATAACAAGCAGAAGGACTGTCCTGAATTATAAACATCTGTTATTACAAACTGGGGAAACAAAAGGCAAATCCTACAATCTGACTGTTTCCATCAGGAAGAGTTAGTTTTTGCTTAACTGAAAGAGAAAGGAACCATCTTTGGATGTTTCCTACTGTTTTCCTTCTCTCCTCTGTACCTGCACTCTTTAAATTAATAAGGACTTAAAGATCTTCAAAAAGTTAAGGCCCTGATAAGTGTGGCACTGATGTCATTTATCTCACAGCAGTACAAGCTTCAAGAGTGAAAAATTAACTCTAGTGGAGATTGTGGAATCTGTTACAGAAAAACAGTGTGAACTTAGATAGTTTAGTGGTTTGAAGAGCTCCACATGGCTGCTGTACTGTGCTGTCCTGTATATGCCCTTTTCTCTTAAAGGGAGCGGCAGTAAGTCTACACTATCATTTTAGTGAACAAGTGAGGAAGACAATAAACAACCTTTGTCTCAGTGCCACGAGGACAGCATATAATTCTGGTAGTGGATGTGATGCTTTCCACATGAGAACACAACTCATTTTGATCTGTCGATGCTTTCAAACCCAAGCTTCTCTACTGCATTACCATATGACTCATATTATATAGTTGTAGTTAACAAAAAAAAGGAATAATTTTTTCATTCGATGGTCCAACATGTTTACCTCCATAATGTGCTGTAAGAGCCAACAATTGACAGCTTGCTGGATAGTTGAATTGTCACTCCATGTTATTAGATCTACATTCCAGAGGTCCTTGGAGAAGGGGGGAGGTGCGGTGAGAATAGGAACATTTGTGTTTCAATGTGATCTTTACCATGCTTTTCAGTTGTCCATACATCCATTCACTACAGTATTCCTTGCCAAATCATTTCTGGGTGTACTGGTTTGTAGAAGTCTATAGATTTGGGAGAGTCAGTTAGACGGTGGCAGCAATGCACACTGGACAAGTCGCCACTCAATCAATCAGTAATCAATCGGCCCCCAGTGTCCATCTCTTACAATTGGATTCATGATATTGGCGAACTATATTTGTATCTACTAAGCCTAAATGGTATCCAGTTGGTCCCTGTGCTACAAGGTAGTTTTAGGAATTAGGCGATCATAAAACATTCTGAATATGAGCAAAAGAGATAAGCAACCAATGCAGCTGACAGCTTTATAAATAAAACAAAGGTGGTTAGCAAACTTTTATGTGAAAACCTATATGGTTTAGTTTATTACCAATGTCTGTTTTGTAGGTTTAGAGAATAAAATCAAGAATATAGAAATAGTTCTGAGGAGCTTTTGTCAAAGTTGGCCTTTGAAAATCTCAAATCGGTAAACATCATCTTCAAGTTCAAGTTCAGAAGTCTAAATTAAAATCCAAATGAAGTGTAATTTACTGTACCTTGTTAGGGGTTTGGATTACATACAGGTGGAATCTATTATTATAAATAATGTTATACGTACCGTTGGGCGAGTAGAGAGGAGGAAGTTAGCTAGGCATTGATGTGGGAGGATTGCCGTGTGCTTGTCTGAGATTTTGACAGCCCAAAAAGCAGTTTGTTATGCTCACTCACTTTAGAGTAGAAAAGAAAAAAAACTTCCAGAGATGCAGTTTGGTTTTCTGGTTGATATTACGCATACCTTACTTTGTCTTGACTTCCATTAACAGTAAACCTCCCAGCACAATATGCAAGTGTCAGATGGACCCAGGGTTGTTCAGAAACAACCATTCTTGATGTTTATAACTTTTCTATGACTTTTCAGAGAGAACAATGACCCTCATCTCAAGGTCATTGTTTCACTGAATATGCTTCAAATCTTACAAATTTTATCCTCTTTTACAAAACTTCAGGCTAAGAAATAAGATACCCCATTTATATGTGTTTCCTTAAAGGACCAAAGCAACAAAGCCTTTGTGCCCCTCATTTACCAAATTACAATCTCATTATAGCTGACTTAGTGAAATACATCATGCATTACACTTTCTGCTAGTGGGTTTCCACTACCATGTTTATAGCTTAGTAAGTAAGTAAAGTGAGTAAGTAAAATTTATTTATAAAGCACGTTTAAAACAGCGAAATCGCTGACCAAAGTGCAGTACCGAAGAAGATAAAATATTAATAAAATAGCCTACATTGGAAGGGAAAAAATCGCAAATATTGACCTAAAACACAGAGACACCTGGAATGAGAGGACTAAATGACTGGGAAAGCTAATGAATGTAGGAGAATTTTTAATCTGGATTTAAAGGAGACAGTGGAGGCATATCTGATGTCAGAGGGTAACTGGTTCCAGAGTCGCGGAGCAGCCACAGCAAAGTCCCCATAACCTTTCTGTTTCAGGCGAGACTGTGGTACATTTAATAGTCTTTTACCAAATGACCTAAGGGACATGGTGGCTGACTGGTTCTGGAGAAGCTCACTGATGTAGACAGGCGCCTGTCCATTAAGAGCCTTGAAAACCAAAAGTAAAACGTAAAAATTTATTCTGAAAAGAATGGGGAGCCAATGCTGGGATGCCAAAACAGGAGATATATGTATACACTTCCTTGTACCAGTCAGCAGTCTTGCTGCAGCTTTTTGAACCAATAGCGGACGTGAATGTAATGACAAAGGGAGGTCAAGGTAAAGGCAATTACAGTTATCCAGACAAGATGTAATAAATGCCTTGATTACTTTTTCCAGGTTGTTATATGATAAGAATGTTGTAAGGTGGGAGATGATTCGTAACTAATAAAAACTAACAACCAAGCTTATGTGTCTTTCAAGGCAGAATAGTGAGTCAAGCATGACACGCAGGTTTCTGCCATGGCATTTGACAAACGGAGTGAGGTGTGCTGGTTTGCGTGCAACAGTGCATATAAATTTGGGAGGGCCAAAGGTAATGACTTCTGTTTTGTCACTGTTTAACTGGAGATAGTTGTTTGCAGCATCATGAGGGGATGGAGTCCCTCAGTTCAGCAAAACACATACATTGAAATTGGTGAAATGTGGCTAAAGCACCAGAACAAACTGGTGGGGTATCACATGGAAGAGGGGAGAACTGTGATCTAATTATATAAATTTAGCTATAAAGAAATTCAGAAATTCCTCACAGATACGAGTAAAAACTTCAAAATCAAATGAAATTCGGGGCTTGATTGATAGAGTTTATTGTACTAAACAAGACTTTACGCCTGTAAGCATGTTTATTAATTAAGTCCGAGAGGTGTTTTGCTCTGGCTTTTTTGGCTTCAGTCTGAAAATTTACCAGGGACAATTTAAAGATTTCGAAATGAGAAAGTGAGTCTTTTTTCCATCATTTCAATTCCATCGTCATTTCCATTTTTTCAGCTGTCCTTCAGGCCTGTCTACAGCTAAGTAAGGTAACTTCTACATTAAATTAAATAGTGAAACATTGTTTAACTGTCCACAGTTGGACTTACAGCAATCTGGTTGTGACACGATTATTGATAGCCAAGGTGAAGAAGGAAGCGGATATGGGAGAGGTTCTTCATGTGGTTTCTTACCATCAGCATCAGTTTTGTAGCAGCACTTAGCCTTGTAGACATTACAAACTGAGGCACTTTTTAGGTCTTTGTGTTAAAAACATTGAGCAGGCTTCCGCATGGATACACCCTCTTTTCTGTAAATACAATACTCAAGCCCCACAGCGATCCTTCAGAAGTGGGAGCTGTGGATTTGTTTTGTTTTTTGTAATATACACTCCGTGGTTGAAACTGTAAACGACATGAGTTTATCACGTGCAAGAACCACCACTTCTAATGATGTGTGCTCTTCCCTAAAGTCCTGAAAGGCATGTATATGAAAGCGTTAAAGCTGGTACCCATAATCTCCCAGTGGCTGCTTTCTGTGCATCTTTTGTACATGTCTTGGTCACTTTGGTTTTAAAGGATGTGCCAAAAGGCATTACATGATTTGTGAGTGGGGAAAAAATGTTGCAGAGGGCTGTTGGGCATGTGTCAAAATACAGTCTGAATTCATTTGCACTGGCTTTCAATGTGCAGAAATAAGGAGATAGACCACATCAACAACTGCAAATGCATTCCACAAAAAACTAAACATTCAGGATTATGTTTTCACCAAATTAGGGTTTGATGCAGGACAAAGCTCTTTACTTAAGTCAAAAAATCAGATCCATACAAATGATAGCTTTTCTTAAGAATTTCTGATGGCTGTGGACAGATTGATATAAAGTGAGCTAGACATTATGCCTGTCGTGTGGGACGTGAGTTGGACAGCAACACTCCAGACACTGTGAATTGTGGCCTCTTTCCTGACATACCTGTGGCCTGAACCTCCAAACCTTTCCTCAGACACACACACAAAAGCTAGTCTCCCAAGATCAGCACTAAGAGTTGCTCTCTCTTTCCTGTGCAGCCATTCCTCCTCTTTTCTTTTCCCCCCTGTCGTACAGTAATTCCAGGATGTGGGATATGCTTTGTTCAGACGGTGTGCAGTCACGTTATCCTCAATCAGCGTGAATTTTGAGATTAGTAACGAGCAAAACAAAGCTTTGACAACAGTGAGTGAACGGCGCTTCATGAGCCAGGGTAATGATTAACCTTTGTGCTTTTTGACCGACAAGTGATCTTATGACCACATGCCTACACAGTATTATTCTTGTTAGGGAGTCACACTGTCAGTAGTGACAGGAATGAACCCTCTAGAAATAAACTGGAGAGGGAAGATTTCCAGCCTCAGAGTTCCTTGCTTTGGCCAAGTTGGCTTACACATTCTGTCAATGTAGCACACAAACTTGGAGAGCGCAGCTACAGTAAATGTGAACACGTTAATGTGATTGTCAGTTTGCTGTAAACATATTTAGACTGTATGTTAAAAAGCCATGTTATGTTAAGTCTTAAGGTGTGGTCTAATGTTGCATGTTGAAGATTAGTTTTATGAAAGTGATGAAAAAATGAAACATGAAGTGTATGTGTTTAATTTGGGATGTATTGTTACCTGCAAGTAATTTTAATGCGGCTTTAGGGGTACAAACCATCCATCATGTGTTCTGATTAGCACTTAATTTACTAAAGTAGTCTATGTGGCTTTAGTAGTATGAATGTTATGCAGTTGAGCCAACAACCTCTCTGACATCTCTACTATTAAGGTTTAAGATGAATATTAATAAAGCCTACGATTTTCACGTGACTGCACACTGTTGCTTGCGCTACGCCTACTTAGCAGTACTGTTTTTCTGGGAGATTTAAAAAAAAGTGAGACCTAATATGCAGATCTATGGACAGACTTGCTCCGCTCTGCCTCTTAGGTTTGTCCAGCTTGCTGCACAATGTTTTATGAAGCGTTGTGGTAGGTCGCTCACCATGAGCACTGCTGTACCCGTTCCTCACATGTGATATTTAAAAGTAGGCTGAGATTGGCTTAAGCGTCTTTCATTTGGAATCGCCTAAAGAGATTTTCCTGTAAATGGGACATTGAAGAGTTTACATTGAAAGTCACTTATTTTGGAGTGGACTGTCTCTGTCTAGACTGGCTCCTTTGTCTTCTGCAGGCAAGTCAGGCCGTGGCCAGAGCCACAGCGGTTTTGAGGGCTTTCATCAGCTGTCTCAGCACAATCATTTAGGAGGCCAGCTCTGACCAGAATTAATGCAATCTTCACATCCATAACCAATCAGCATTTGAATACTGAGAGGGGAACCAGAAATGACATGAATGACAAATTGTTGAGTTGTGCATGTTTACTCTCAGTTAAAGAATATCCTACTGATGTTTCTATTATGTGTATTATGGTCGACTTGTGTCATATTTTGCTAGTTAGCCCTCCCATAGTTACAATTTTCCTAAGTTATCCTTAACTTTTACAAAAAACCCTGACTTATCAAGTAATATCATGGTCATCAAGAAGGGGATTCCAATACATTAGTGTAAGATTTCTAGCTCTGTCATCATTCTTTAGCTCCTGTTTTCCCATAGACAAGAATATCACATCATAATGTATGTTTTGTTTATTTTCCCGCGGTGATAGGCATCTACGAATGCCAAGTCCTAACAATAGACATTATTAAAATGTCTACACCATGTATATTTATGAAAACAGATAAGTAGGGCAATTTTCCTCATTTCTTTGCTTAATTTTTTTTGTTACTAGATTTAAAATGCAGATTGCGCAGGCGCAAGCTTTGCACTCAAACCTTGCACATAGGGTACAATGTGCAAGTATTTTTTTACCAGAATTGGATAAAAATGCTTTGCTTTGTGATTGTTTTCTTGTAAGCTTTGATGAAGAACATGTGACAAGAGGAAAAACCTTAATTAGGCCGGAAAGAAGGAACATTTGTGGACAGCTATAGTCTCTTAATTGCACCATAATAAATTAAAAAAGGGTATTTGATTCTGTTACTTCCTGCATTGGGCCACCCACATCACTGTTGTACCTCGCATCACCCTTAGAGCAACAGCCAAATGGGCCTTTTGGGTTTCTCATTGTGCCTTACCAAGAGGCAGAAAAAAAGCCTATCTTTTTTATAGAGTTAGCTGAAACAATTCTCCTGTTCAATATTTAGAACATTAACCTGCCACAGATGGTAATTTTGCCATGCAATTTGCACAGCTTTGTCTTTTGAGAACACTAAGAAATTTGCAGTGGTTAAGCTTTGCCTAGATAGAAATAAAGACCTAATTTAAATGTGACCAGACTGTGCCAGTACAGAGAGATATGTGGTAAAGCTATTTTTGGACACAATCTGTATTTGCAGCTGGAAAAAAAGAAGAAAAAGAAGCACTCTCAAGTTCATCCTTTCAAACCCTTAGCACTCCAACATAACTTTGTGGATTTTGTACATTTTATTATCAACATTAGTATTTTTTCTCTCTTTTCCTTAAACATTAATTCTGGATATTGACATGACAATGTCCCAAAATGTCCTAAAAAAGTCCATGGTGGGAAGCCTTGTTTTTTTGCTTCTGGCATGATTGCATTGTGTTCTTTTCTTCAATAAATGAACATCTTTTTCTAAACACAGAGAATTTGCTAAAGTATTATGATAATGGTAGGAAATTTACTCTCTATTTCGATAGGGCTTATTGACAATTTTTCATGCTATGTTATGATTTTTCCGTGGACACAAAAAATGTGCTGCTTTCTAAGATCCCAACTAAAATAACAAGTGTACCTAGTATACGAGCAACCAGAATTAAAAGTTGGGTTTATTCATCAGCTTCTTTTACAAACCATGAAATAATTAATTGATCAAGACCGCAAGGTCAAAAAAATGATTGGGTTACAATATTTTCTATTCTTACTACTCTTTTTTTTTTAAATGAAAAAAATGCTTTGACATTACTAGGCCAAACTTTACAAATCATCCCTCTTTGTAATATATATACGGTCGTTTTGCTGGTTACTCACTGACAAACATTGGAAAGTATAGCTGTAAGATTTTAGTTTAAAGATCAATCATATGTTTTTCATTGAATATGTTATTGCTGATAACATTTTATTATGTTTTTCTGTCTTACAGCTAGCTATGGAGCTTACCCAATCTGTAAAGGCTGCTCTGTGTGCTCCAGGGATAATGGCTGTGTTAACTGCCAGCCCAAGCTCTTCCTATTCCTGCGAAGGGAGAGGATGAGGCAGTATGGCGAGTGCCTTCATGACTGTCCAGCAGGATACTATGGAATGCGCAGCCCTGAAATCAACATGTGTTCCAGTAAGATCCTCCCTTGACCAAACCTTCTGTATTTTTTCTGTCCAACAGTGCAGGCCACAAATCTACCCCACTTTACCTTTCCATGTTCCCACTGTACTTGATTTGCTCCCAATTATTAAGAGAAGGTTGATATGCGTATTGAAGCTTCGTCTCACCATTGGTTCCCTTGGGAATGATATAGCTTGCCTTTTCTAATTTGTAACACCAGAAAACCCTATAAACCAACACATCCCCAAGTTTAACAGACATCTGGTGTTATAAGTAGCACAGTACTATGACATTTTTTTTGCACTCTTAGGGACTACTACAGGTTTTGCCTCTATGCATTATAAAATGGGAGTTTACTTAAGAAAAATTATAATTTTGAATGATTTTTTTTTATTAAGAAAGAAAGCTATCCCAGTCTACCTAATTATATGTTACAAAGTAACTGACCATGTATTAAATTATAAATTCTTTGTGAAGTACATTATTATGTACGATTGATTTTGTTTTTTTACCACTAAACTACAGATACTATTATTGCTTAACCTAAAGAATTAAAAAATCTATTTTGCAGGCTAAAATATCCCAAAAAACATCTAATTGTAGCCAAACACAATTCAAATTCAATAGCAATTAAAAAACATTCCTTTTTATCAATCAGACATCGAAAGAGCTACCACTGTGAACAATGGTGAGAACCCTTTCTATCAGTCAACCGGGATTGGCTAGCACAGACCAGACTATATTTGTCTTAAAGGATCACTGAAGAACCCAGGAAAACCTAGCACTGGAGGCCTCACATGCCTCAGTTCTCATCAGGGGTCATGATCCAACTATTGGTTACAAAAAAGGGGCAAAAAGTAGCATCCTTTGGAGAGCTAAAGGGCTAAACCCACCTCTTACCTAAAATAACACAAAAACCTGGTCCTCAATTACTAAAAAACATTTTGATAAACCACAAAACTTTGGAAAAAGTATTTTCTTGACTGACAGAAGTGGAAAACAGGTGAAATAACTTATGAATTGGAAACAAGCATGACCTATTTTGCCTGGTAAAGTATTTATGAGATGGAAAGACTTTATGCAGTTTTCATTGGCCTGGTTTTATTTACTGTTTCCGACATGAAAGTAGTTTCCATATTTTGCCAATTGTCACCCCTTCGTAAAAAAGTTTCACAGTGTGCAAGACTTTTAGTTTCCAGCTTTAAGAGGGACTAGACCTTTGGTCTCCCAGGCTATGGAATTCCGGTTTACAGTTAATGAAAAATCCAACAATAACACTGACAAATCAAAATGTTCTCAACTTTAGTTGTTAAAGAATAAGACTCAAATCCAATTAATAAAAAGTACCTTTCTCCTCCTTATATAGCACCCTGATCTCATAACCTTATGCTAACATTGCTCTTAGAGATGAAGAGGGACTTTGCAGGTTTATACAAAGCCAGAGGTGTTGGCTAAGTGGTTCATATGAAAACAGTAAGAAACCTGAAGCTTTTTGGTATTCTGAGCCAAACTTCTGACAGGCGCACTAAAACGTAACCCCAGAGGAGGGTATCTGAACCTTAAGGCTGAAATATAGGAACTTATACCAAGGAGAAAATAACAATTTTCTGTTTACCCTATCATTGCTCACCAAGAAACAAATACATCTTATCAATTATTTTGTTATGAAAATTAAAAACTATTTAGTCAACAAAAAATTGAATTAGGTCATCTTGTCAGTTTTTCGAAAATGATGATAAATCAAAGTTACAAGAGGGATGTTTAACAGTCCTTTCTCTCATTTCCCTAGTAATTTACACTGTATTATCATTTGGGAACTGAATATGGGATTAAAACTGCTCCGTGAGGATGCATGGTAAACTTCAATGAGTGAACGGGCCTCACTCATTGCTCTTTAATCCAGTTTTGTATTTGGTCCTCTCCCTGAGCTGCTCTCCAGCTATATTTTTTTTAATCAAACCTCCCATGAAGTGATTAGTTTATGTTTTAGAAATAAATGTTTTTGAGCTGTTTTAGACAACTGAATCCCGCGATCTTCATAAATGACCGCATTAATTTTATTGCAATGGTGGTGAGAGCAAGCCCATGCTTTTGGTTTACAAGGGGCATGGAGCTTGGTGTTACAACTCTGTTATCATGATCTTTGTGTAATCTTATATCATTCAAATTTTAAAGACTCCTTGAGTAAAGTAAAATAAAAGGTAGACAAGCATAAGTCCTACACGCTCAGTCACTTGCTAGTCTAAAACGTCAAACATTTTGGTATGTGTTCTGTACGATCGTCAGGCTTGTAGGACAAACAACTGTGAATGAAGAGAAAACATATGTTGAAGGAACAACAGAGTTAAACAAAAAATAAAAATGAATAAAATAGAACCTCCCCATTTGTGAAAGATCAGTCAATGGCAACAACAAACAGGCTCTTTATAATATTACATTATTGTTTTAAATGCTAAGGATAGGTCACATTTAGGACAGTAAATTCCAGAAGTAAATTCTGAGGAGATTCATCGTAAATTAACGGCCCGATTCTTGGATATTAACTTTGAGTTTAATCAGTATGATTGTTTGGAAAATTCCCAGCCTTCATTGAACTTGTATACCATTGTATGGAAAAGAATGTTTAGCTTTGTTTAGATCTAATTAATAAACATGGAATTAAACATAATTTAATTCAACTTCTAAATCATTAATAGACAATTTACTTTTTAATTATATTCATTATTGAAAGTTTTTCACACTCGGATCTATGAAGTAAACTAATACTTCTTGTCACCCAAATTTCAGGAGATGTTACGTATAAAACTAGTTTAACTCCTTGTTCATAAATTCCTGTCCACCAGACTGCATTCAGCCTCCATGGTAACCAGTTCTAATCCCTCATACTTTGCACTAAATTTATCACTGTCAGCTTTTAAATTCCGTTTTAATCACAGCATCACATCTTGTGCCAGTTCCTCCGCTTGTTGCCTGAACTTAAAGGATGTTGTCTGTCAACACTGCTAGTACTTAAAGGTGGATTAAGATATAATTTGCTATACTTACAATCATATATAAAAACAAGCTTTAGGCTAATGCCTCTTTCGCCCAGGGTATAGATAGGTTTTCCTGGAGGCAAAACAAATTTTACCCTGTTTCTATAGGAAGAGCATTACAAAAAGGTTAATGGAAATAGAAAATAAATAGCAAAAAAGGTTTTAACATAGGCTTCAGTGGATTTTAACATTTTTTGGAAAAACAATTACATGTCTAGAAAAAGTATTATTGCACTAAAGGGGAGATGTAAAAAGAAAATGTATTATGCTGCTTCATGTTTATTACAGCCAACTGTAATGTCAACATCTAATGGAATTACATTTTATATATCCTGGTTAATTTTCTCCAAACCTTCAAATGGAATTACTATTGTCTTATCCTGGAAGGAAGATTCTTGGTAGTTCAGAATACATTTCATCTTTCTTGAACTATATCACTGAGAATGATGGACAGTCATAGTCTTGCCTAAATCTCAGTTGTTAAATACTTGAAGTTGCCCAAATCCCAGCGATAAAGCATATTCCATGATTCTTTATCAACCTCTAAATGTCTGAGGAAAAGACTTATGAGCCAATATACGGCTATGAAAGCTGTCTTCGCTAAAGGACTAAGTGTTGAGAGGGTCTGGACTAAGAACAAGGCTTTTTTGAAAATGTGCTTGCTCGGGCTGTATAAAAGACCCACAGATTCATATTAGCTCGCACCATTTACCTACTGTTCTAAAAACGATTGCCATGTGCCAATGATATGTAAAGTAGGTTGTGTGGGCTGCAGTTCAGTGTCAGGCTTCAGTCTGATGAAAGACCATAGAGTAGCAAAGACACTAAGGGTGTGTAGAGGAAGTAACTTTGAGTTTTGCAAGAGTCAAATGGCTGTATACACTGGCAGCTCTCTTCCCATCAACTCTTCATCATTCAAACTTCTTGTTTCTTGTTGTAAATCTGAACGGTGGGATATTTCCACCACAATGTCTTGCCAAGGGAAGGAACAGTTGCTTTTGGCCTTTGAGCTTTGTCAAGGGACATCTAATCATCACGGTTTCGCTAACCTTCAACATTTTAACAGTAGCCAGACATAATTTAACTGTTATTTTCATTTCTGTTTTTTTATTTGAAAATATGTAAACTGTGGACTCTTTGTGCTTTAATGCTAACATGAGGTTTGAGTTTTGTGAGTATGTGTGAAGGCTAGAGCTGGCTGAGCATAAATAAACGCAGTTTGGTAAATCACAGATTGTGTGAAGAAGCTAGAAAGACCGCTGACACATCTGTCATCCCTGATCTCCCTGTGGAAGGTCATGATTGGCAGGAACACAACCTCTACCTCACCTATTGCTGTGTTAGGGAAGAAAGGATTGCTCAAGTGGAAAGAAATTTTTGAGTTGAGAGAGATGGGAGGAAAATGGCAGCTTTAAACTCTGGCGTGAGCACCTTCCATCTACAGCCCTACACGACATGGTTGGGTGGCAGTAAGAAAGTCTATCAACCTTCATGTCAGCCTCACCCGGATCTTAGAGAGTAGGTCAGGGCTTTTCAACTTAGGTTGAAGGTAGAAAATGGATAAATAGGGTTGCCAGGGATTTTTATAACATGGACTCTCTTGCTGTAGACCCAAAAGGTTTGCGAGTTCTTCTATAGCTATTTCAATATTTTACGCTAATAAGTGGACTGATAGCACATTAAGACATGGCTTTAAGGGTCCCTGGCGTCTTGATGTGCAACCTGTGTAAATCAACAGGTTACAAATCCAGACCAAAACTTAAGGCCAGCGTCTGCCAAGCAGGGCAATTAGATTGTAAGTGACGTTTGTTGACTCATCGCTCAGCTTTAGATTGACTCAAGATGCAAGCCACATAAAAGCTCAAATGACAAACCAAATAAAGGGAGAGCAAGTGCAGAACGGGATTACAGTTCAACTGGTGAAACCGTCGTCATGAGGCTTTTCCGCTCGCACTCATAATATAGTAACTCACAATGCCAGAACTGGTATGACAGATAACAAGGATAATACATTTAAGTCTCGGGAACAAGAGACCTTCACTGGGATCTAGTGACCTCATTATTTCTCATTAGTCTCCCTGTGGCAACTAGATGAAGACTTTAACTGTGCTCATGAGGTTAATCCCACTGGGGTAATGAACCGACTCCCGTGTATCTTCTTCTGGCACAGCTGTATATGTGAAATCTGCAAGTGACCTGTGTTTTAGCTCCCCCCATGATCCTGATAGTCCTTCAGATGGACCGAGCCACCAATCCTGTTTGTGGTGATCAGAATTAGCCCAATCCATTGTGATAACCTCTGACCCTCTAATTTTCCTCTACCTTCAAGCTAACTTCACTTGCATGTGTTCCACTGCATCCATCCATCTTAGAGTGGTATTATCATCTCATAACAAAGGCCTGCTCCCTGTTTACACCAGAGATTGGGAACCAACAGTGACATTTTAATCAAAATACTGCCATTGTTGGCAGGATACAATATTTCAAACAGCTGTGTTAGTAATATTTGCTAACAATAACCAAGACTTGCACAACAAGCTCTGTGCAGAAAAGCACTGACAAATGTTTTTTCACTAGTTCGCTTTGTGAGCTCAAGCTTCAGGTGATGACAAGCCTTAGAAGTGTACAGCATGTTGTAAATATTACACTACTCTACCCACAAAACACTTTGTGCTTTTCAATTTTTGATGAAGTTTACTCCTGACAGAAATGGTAAAGAATGTTGAAAGTTTTAGAAAAACAGTAAGTAAAAAACGAATAAAGATTTTTACAAAAGTATTTATAGTCTTTGATTATTTTCAGCTTTCACATTAAGGAAACAAACCTATATTTGCCCAATACCAGTTTGATTCGATGGAGAATATCTGCACATAGGGCAGCCCTTTAATTATTGTCACAGATTCCCAGTTGCATTCTGGTCTGAAGATTGTAATCTGAACAATTTAATCAAGATGTGACTCTGCCTTTTGTATCATTGTACTGTAAGTTTTCTTCCACATTGCTTTGTATTTAGCTTCATCCGGGCCGCTAATCAGCTTTCTTCTGCTTGCTGAATAAAGCTAGGCATGATGCCGGTACCACCCTGCTTTACAGTGGGAATATTGTGTTTGTGCTCAGATGCAGTGTCTGATGTTCCCTCCAAAATAGCATCCCAACATTAAATGAATTTTGTTTGTTTTGTCAGTTTTTTTTAAAAGCCACATTTTTTTAATGGTTGGTAATTTATTGTGGAAGTAAATTATTTTAGCCTTGTAGGTATCACAGTAAAAAGGATATAAAAATGCATCAAAAATTTTAAACTTTTATTTCTGGAATTTTATCTGTTACAGTAGATCAAATTCTAAAAAAAATGTTTTATTTCTGTGAAGTAATTAAAGGTATGAGTGTTCAAGAGATCAGAATACATGTTTATGCTCTTTAGGTTCTTAAATAGGAATGAGGTACAGGAAATAAGAAAATACACCTAATAATAACTTGAGATGTTTTAATGTGAACATATGGAATGCGATGTTGAAAGAAAGGTGCTAAAGATTGAATTATGGTCAGTGTAGCCATGTTTTTCAAAAGGCAACTTTATTGTAGAGTGAGCCTATCTCTAACCATATCTTATTGGTATGTGTGCGATTTTGCAGATGTGTGTGCATTCATGGTTTGTTTAGACTGGTCGGGAAAGCGTGAGACCAGAGTGAGTGGGCCGAGGCCATACTTTAGGGTTCAAAGTGAAGCGGGGAGGGACCCCCTCGTTTTGCAGGAATGTCGAGGAGGAGGCCTGATGGTTAGCTAGAGATGGTGTAATTAAGGGGTATGATTGTGAGAACCTTCCCTTCTCCAGTCTCTGCAAGGGTCACAGATAAAAGAACAGCCCTCAGCCTCTGCCTGTCTAACTTGTGGAAAGTCACACTGTTTCAGACAGCAAAGTTAGAGGATCATTCTGGTTTCTGCACCGTAGATTAAGAAAGAGAAGAAGACGGTCTACCTGAAAAGCACCTGTCCAACTAGAGGAAGATGGTGACTTCAGGTCAGGGATTGAGGGTATTGGGCTGCAGGGCTGCATTGAGATTCTGAGAAGCATCATAAATTAGACAGCTCTGGGAGGCTCCTTGTAATCATGTGGGGCTGTGCATCGCCCTGTTGGTGTGGTTGTTGTAATTTAGCTCCACTTGACGTGTCATTTGCAGGGACCTTGATGACACATTGCCGTGCCTTTCTTCGCAAGATTAACTCTGTGCCACATGCTTCTCGACAGGGCGTGGCGTGAGACAAAAACGTTGCCGTTGTTTTTGCGCATGAAACCATTATGTATTTTTCCCCGTGCTGCTCCTCAGTAACAAAGCCACCTTCTTCTTCTCATTTAAAACCAAAACCTTAAGGACTCCAAACCAACTTTGTCATCACAACCCTTTATTCAGAGTTTAATGAAAAGCTGACTTTCCAATAATCTTTTGGTTACGGAAAAAAAGATCGTGATATAACCAGCTGGGAGAGATAAAATAGCATCACTGACAACAATGTTCTTTTCGCAGCACCTTTTGGTTGAAAACATTTGAGCTGGTGAAAAATATATATGTCGGTTATGTACAATAACAATCAAGTGATTCTCCCATGTAAAATATTTCACAGAATAGTGACTGTTTTAGTTTTGAACAAAGAAGAATAATATTTCCACCAACAACCCTATTTTTCCCCAAACACTTGAGCTCTGAATCAATTCCACAGAGGCAGATTTCTGAACCCCGGATGAGTTTTCCTCTTTCTCTTTCTTTCTCCAGGGTGCAGGATAGACAATTGTGAGTCCTGTTTCAGCAAAGACTTCTGCACCAAGTGCAAGTCTGGTTTTTACCTGCACAAAGGGCGCTGCTTTGATAAGTGCCCTGAGGGTTTTGCCCCGCTGGAAGACACAATGGAGTGCGGAGGTATGTAAAACGGAACAAATACCCGTGCATCTAAAAAAATTTTTAAATCAAGCAAAATGTTTTTTTTTTATTCAAATAAAAAACAAAAATTCTATGTAACACTTTGTAAAATAATTACCCACAGAGCGATTTTTAAAGATGCATTTTTACTCGTTTTTGTCAAAAACGCCTAATGTTGACTAGCAGGTAACAAAGTTTACTGACTGCAAAATTGAAGGGAAGGGGATCTATGGTAAACAAGACTCTCAAACAACAAGGATAAACATTGTACAATCTTATTGAACAATATGTATCATGACAATGAAAGGCATTCTATTTATTCTATTCTAAAGAAGTGATATATGATTTCAAACCAAAGCTAATAGCAACTGCGTTAGACAGAGGCATATCAAAGACGTAGGTTGCAACATACTGTCATTTAGGTTCCTCCATATTCAGAAAAAAACATCCAAGCTGTGAATAAGGCCGGAATCCAACAATCTTAAGGTAAGATCAATGGCATTACCAGGACAATTTAGAGCACTTAATGCTATTATTTGCTGACAAGGTTTTAGGAGACGCTGATTTTATTACACAGCAGATCTTTGCATCTCACTACTCACCTTACCTGAAAACCATATAGAATATTTCAAATCTTGTTAAGAAGAAGATAAGAAACCCTAGATCAAAAAAGGCAGATGGAGTTGAGGCCATTGTTTCACCAACAAAACAAATGTTCAACCTTAATGATTCCCTGCCTTAAAGTTTTGATCTATCAGTTCAAGCAAGTAGCCCCAACCATGTTTTGAGTGCAAATACTGTGTATAGACATACAGTATATAACCATCTTATTTGTCCTGTTCATTATTCAAATTATCTAAGAAAAAAGGGGTCTACTTCATTAAAGATTCCTGTAAATAATAACCAAAATGATCTATCTTTCACAAAATATTGTATGGACATCTCTATTTGTTTGAGGTTCTAGCCACCCAGTGAAAATGACCTGCACCACCCAAAAACAAGTTGAAACATATTGTCATCAGTATTCAAGATTTATTGTCCTAAAACATACTCCTATTTGTGGTTAAATGTTTCTTGCAAAATACCTAATCAGATTTTTAGTTTTTGCTGTGACCAGGGTGAAATATGTGGATCCTTGAGTTGCCTCTAAACTGCGCTTTCGTATGATTTCATAGTATGTACCTGTTTCTGTGTAACCTATGCAGAGGGATGTGAGGTGGGCCAGTGGAGTGAGTGGGGAGCCTGCACCAGGAGAAACAAAACCTGCGGCTACAAGTGGGGTCTGGAGACACGGACCCGACACATCGTTAAGAAACCCCCCAAGGACACGATACAGTGTCCCACTATCGCAGAGTCCAGGATGTGCAAAATGGCCATGAGACACTGCAGGAGAGGTAAGACTCATATACAGGCATCTGTATATTGTTTTTGCCATTTTAAGAAATGAGAACGCTTATTCTCGTCGAGAACCCCTCCTCAGTTTTCACTTGAGCCATTCAACCCTTACACTCTTAGATTTTTTTTTCAATGTCTGAGTGATTGAGGTTCACAGTGCTGCTTCCTTGCATAAAATATCAGCACTTTTCCAAAGCCGGCCTTGTTCCAGGCAGCTCTTTTTCCTGGGGCATTTTTCCCTACATGCTCTTCCATTTCCCGACATCTCCTCTGTGGAATCCTTCAAAAGTACAATTTGCAGGTTTCCTCAATGGTCGTCTGTCAGCTTGAGAGATTTCTGCGGTAGGCAGAACATGTATGTTAGGCCATTAAATAAGGAGTTGATGGAATTTCACTGTGTGCACAAACGGCTGAAGGAAATATATTTCTTAAAAGGGTAACGACCATGTCTCACAGATGATCCAGACCCACCATTTTGCGTCGAGGGCCTCATTGCTTTTAAAATAAATGACTTTTCCCTAAAGGTAGTTTAACATCTCTCATAAATTTAGGTGAAGATAGGCCAAGTGTAAATATTTAACTCACCAAATAAGGAAGCAAATACAGTTGCAGATATCAGTCTGTCAACAAAGCTAAAAAATAAATAAATAAATAAATAAAAGACATATTTTAACTTCAAGGCCCATTTTTGGATTGGAGTGCTAAATGGGAAGGTCAGTTAGTGAAGTGGTGACAGAGTAAATGAACTTGACATAAACCCGGATGGTTTCTCATATTTCAGCGCTGCCAGGGCTGCTGACTGGGTTGGAAACTGTGATCCCATGGCACATTTAGTACTTAATGTCCCGTCTTGTTTGTCAGAGAATTTCCCTGCAAACGCCTAGCACCTCCTCATGATTCTGGCATGCCCACTTGACCTTTTTCAAGAAACTTTATGACCCTCCTACATTAAAATTTGGAAACACTGTGCACAGAAGCAGTGTTTTTGTTTCCTTGTCGATTAAGTCACTGATTGTAATCATATGTGTAGAAATCAACAGTTTGCTTCCCTGCATTGTGGGATGTATGGAAAACCTCTTTTAGAGACAATTTTTAAGTTTGTAACATTAGTAGCCAAACATTAATATTACTCCACATAATGATAAAGTAAATTTCTAAAACTTGACATAGTTGAGTCTGGGGTGGAGCTTCAACATCACACAGGAACCCTATCTAATACATTAAATGTACAGCCAAAGCAGCAAGAAATGCTTCCAAAGTAATGCAAAACTCTGTAACTGTAACAAGAACTTTTTTTCTCACAATCCACTTTTGCAAGACTTGTTATGTTTTTAATAGCAAATTAATTGGACTATAACTTTGTGTCTGTACAAAGTTAGGTGGCTGTGCTTAGTTGTGGACATCTGCCTTGTAACAGTGCTTGTGACACTAGGATCTGCTGTAACATAAGATTACATTTGTAATCTTTTATTTTAGGTGAATTAATGTTTATTTTTTTAGGCTATAAGAGGTTCTGGACAAACAAGCCATTCAAAGAAAAATAACCTTGGTCATATCCTCACTGTATGGAGTTGGATTAAGCATAGCATTATATAACCAGTCTGTAAAGATTATCCTGATTAAGTGGAGACAGGCAATAAGACAAAACCCAGTATTTATACGCCATTTATTTTTAATTTATGAATTGATCAACCACGGTTGCTTTTCTGTTTATTACAAAATGTCACACTGAACTTTACTTTTGATCTGCCACAATTATCAAAAGGACATGTGGATAATCCTGTTTTTGTCCCTTCATGTTTTCATGAAAAATGTTTTCACATACCATGGTCGCATAAACCGTGTCTGATTTGTTCCCTGCATGTTTGCAGCTAAATGTTAACACAACATATCACTCAGTTTGCAAGGATTCATTTAAGGGCGTCTGTCTGTGTTTTGCCAAAAAACAGGGTCAGTTCAAACAAAGGTTTTAAGTTTAGAGGCAATAAAACCAAATCAGGGTCTGTACAAGATTTTTAGTATCTTCAAATATTAATTGTTATTAACCCGACCTGGTGTCCTGCAATTATTATGTCTCTGCCTAACAAACTTGAGTCAAGAAATATGATAATTACCAGGACTTTGGAAAAACTTGCATAGTGAGAAGAAGATTAAGCCATTTAATTCAGGTGTGTTGGACTTGGGTCACATGTAAAAGTTGCAGGACACTGGACCTAGAGGCCTAAACTTGAAGACTCATGTTCTAAAGAAATTGTCTGCACAGACAGCTTGTATATTTAGCATTTGCACAGATCTCTTAGGAAATTGAAAACACGCATCTTCACTCTACATAACTAATAGACTTTATTAATAGCTGTGTTGGCTCTATCAGCTTTGATAGATTGTCTGTCTGGAGGACAGAGACTGATAATACTGCCACTCTTAGCTGCTTAATATCGACGCCTTCAAGGAAAGACTTTTTCCACCAACTCATCTAATTCAGTGGTTTGCAGAAAGAATTTGATTCCTCTTTGATTTTTGTTCTTCTTATCTGCATTCACATTTTGGCCCAATACAATCTCAGACTTCTACTAAATCCGCAATATTGGATGTTGTGTAAACAACTTAGAAATGTTAAAGCAACTCTCGCTCCAGTAATCTAAATAATATCAGATTTAAGATTTAAGACTGTGCAAGTTCAAAATGAAGCACATTTACAGCTGATTTCCAAGAAGTTCTCTAAATCAGCTGTTGAGTACTCAGATGGTTTTGATTGTAACTTGAGGGACTGACATTTCTATTACCCTGCTTGCAAGGTTTGCTGATGAAAGTTATTTTGTTTTGGAGCAAGAAGAACATAACTGTAGTAATAAAAATGTATCTCTCTAGTAATGAGTGCTTTCCCCTTAAAATACCTTTTTCAAGATGGCTCTAAACATGGAAATGATCACAACCAATGATCACACAACATAATGATCATTGACATGTGGGGCTTACCTAAAGGATTTCACTTTATACCCATATTTTCTTAATCTGACTTTAGATATCCCTTTCTTAGACAAAATTTACTTTATTGAGTGACATTGTGTGTGTTTTTAAATGACGTCTGACATACTTTTTCACAAATCTGAATCTCAATGGTTCAAAGAGTAAAAATATTCTTAAACACAAGATTTGACAAAAATATGACAGAGTTTTGGTTTGGGTTTGTTTGCCATTTTACACAGTCAACAGTTAAAACACGTTAAAAGTCGCATTTTTCATTACACAAATCCCTTTTACCCAACCAAAGAACAGAAGTTTTACAGTATGGATTTACGACAACAGATTTATATTATAACAAATTTTGGAACTGATAACCCAAACATACTAAAGACCTGACATTAGAGAGTACTGCAGGGCAATTTATACTCAAAATCTCCCTTTTAGTGTCGGGTTGAAGCCACAAAAGCTCACAAGCAACGTGCTGACATCATGGAAAGTAAGATGCAATGAAGGAAAAGAGGCATAGGATAAGAGAGAAGAAATATCTAGTGATTATCTCGGTCATTGGATGCCTGTATAGGCCTGTGAGTTGAGACGGCTAACAGGCCTTTTGTGGAAGTATTGATCTCCCATGTGTGTAACTAGAGAAACCCTTGCTGCTGTCGGCCTTAGCTGAGGCCAGGCCATCCATCTCATCAGCCATCCAACTGTACAGACTTAGTCAACACTGATTCTCTAAGTCATAACTTCTCTCTGCAGTTTGTTTTTAAACTGTGATTGTTTGTGCTGCTTGTTCCAGTCTAACTAACAGCAACTTGATGCATGTTCTCCAACAGTACAGCAAAAGTATGATAATCCCACATGCACTAAGTGATGTACCAGTAACCCCCCAATACTTAGAACATCCAATAATTAGCAAGAACTTGTATTTAAGGCAATTTAATGTCAAAAAAGGGTGGTCCACTTTTCAAGGAATCAAGGAATCAAGGAATTTTATTTGTCATCACATCACATGTGGTACATTAGGTGGGACAAAACTTTAATCCCAATTTAAAAAAAAGCTACAAAATAAGAATGATATAATAAAATATAAAGAAATACAAGAGAATAGATTGTGACTACACAAAATCTACAATATGGGACTTCGGACATAGCAGCAATGAAAATTTGGAGTGCAAAATTTGCTGTAGCAGCATGGATGGTTAATAAAGTGACAAGTGACATATTAAAGTATAATGAATAAGGATGTTGAGATGCAGTAGTCTCATGAGGAAACGAGATTTTCAGTAGTTAGGGAAAAGGATTTGGTTGGCGGGTGATATTTATGCCAGGTTTGTCCACAGTCAGGGTTGTTGTTTGGGGCGTTCACTGTACAATGGACCTCCTAGGTCTCACTGTATGCTGACCATCTGGTTGTGTCTCTGGTCTTGTAAGAAAATGTGCAATCCGCTTTGATAGAAACTTAGCTACTTTGCCCGTGGTGCAAGCCACTTGCAACACCAGTAACTCTTGTTTCTCCCAGGGCCAGCACATGAGCTCTCATTGAAAGCTCATGCATGTGTTGGACCATGTGTTACACAATCTTGTTGTTTATTTTAACCATTCCAAGGGGGTTTAAGCCCTGGAGAAATATGTCACTCACTTTTGAGCATTTTAATTACTCACAGCATGATCATGTCTGAGCGTGACCTGTGTTTAGCTTTGAAATCCGACACTCAAACACATTTCTGGATTTCCTTTTTGTCAGATGCAGACTTTTTTACTTTAGGTCTGCTGTAAGCGTAATTGATGAAGTGCATTCTTGTGTCAGCAAAACACCATGCTGCGCAGTTTTTTGAGGAGTATGGAAGTTTCACAGTGAGAAAGAACTTCTGATTTTCTAAACAAAACACATTGGGCTGCTGTTTCCACAGAGTACGAATAGAGCTGCTACTAGGATCTCAGGAATTTGTAAACTATTCTTACTTTTACAAGTCATGCTTGGGCTTTGTGTTAGTTCAGAACTTGTGAATGATAGAGTTGTTTCACAACAGACATGCCCTACTCTGATTTCTGCCACTGTGGTATGACAGGTGGTGATTACCAGTGATCTCTGGCCTAGCTAATATCAGAGACAATCCGGATCAGTTCTTCCCACCAGCGGGAGTTGAACAACAAGCCCTTTCCCAGGACAGAGGGAGAGCACTAATTGGCCGCCACCCTGTCAAAGTCATTATTTGTGCCCCTTACCGCAATCTATTGTGACTGATGGAGCCACAACTTAATCTTCATTTAATAAGGCCTCTCTGTAGGGGCTGACACAGTAGCCAGTAAGAAGGACCTAAAAGGCACTCTGCCTCATTCAAACAGCAGCAGAGGTTTATCTGTGGGCACAACGTCTGAGTTGGTGGCTGATTTGTCAAATCTCACTTGCCTGTGCCACACATCATAACAGTTTACATCGCAAATATTTCTTTACATTTCTAAAACACATTCAAAACTAGTTGTGTAGTTAAAACAAAATGCGGGTCTGTACATGTTAAGGACTATGAAAACTGTTGAGGCGCCAAGTAATTTAGAGATTCTGTTCTTTTTTGTAAAGAGACAAATCAAAGGTAAATAAAATAGGCCTAAAGAGAGTTCCTTTCTAAGTTCTTCAGAATAAAAAAGCCCCGCTGTACAAATAACTTGGATTGTTTTGTTTTGGAAAAACTTGTAAAAATTGCTTTGGTAAATGTATTTATTTAGTATTATTTACCAAATTTTAATTATTTCTTTTTCTTTCTTTAAAATCTTAATGTTATGCAAGTTTTGGAATAATTTGAAAGTACACATTTAAAGTAGAATTCATCTCTGTATTTAATTTCCAGATCCATTAATTTGCCTTACTTATCTGTTTAGAACCATTGCACACCAGTATTGAGACAATAAAGGTTTCCCTACCATTGTTTTTTTTTGTTTTTTTAAGAGTTAGTGGTTTAATAATGCTCTTCACCATCCACATGTTTCAGATAGGGGCACTTAAAAATACACACTGACAGGACACCAACTACAGCAGTCTTTGTCTGTCACTGTTAACTAATAATGTGCAAGCAAATAAACATAATTTATCTTTTGTAACTACGTTGAGCTAGCAACGTAGTTACAAAGTCTGCTCTGGACACATTCTTGATTTTAGTGGACAGATTAGGGAGTTTATCATCCTAAAGACCAGAATAAATGGGGGCGGGGTCTCTGATTAACCTCCTGCTAGGTACCCCTGCTCTCTGACCAAGATAAATATCATTGCTGTCATTTTGTCAGCAACTGTCTTCAGAGGCAATTTTTGAAACCCCCCATGATCCTGTTGGCTTTTATATTGAGAATCAATCGTCATACCACAGGCATGAGACATAAACATGTGGAGGCCTTTCAAAGACCATGGGGTGGAGGGAGGTAGTAGAGGAGGGGTTAGCCGCACTCACTAGGGCTCCATACTCCTCATTATTGTCATCTGGTCTTTTCCAAGCAGGAAGAAAGAGGAGGGGTGCAAGTGAAGGGTCTTTTCTGATCATTTGGCCTGATCGAGTGGTAGCTGTCTTCTATTGCTTTTTATAGGCTCATCTTCAAATTTTTGACGATCAGCTCTCTGTTGATAGTATGACTAATCTGCAGATGTTCTCAGAGTACTTCTTTGACTTTTAAAACAGAATCCTTTTAACAATCCAGATATTCTGTAACTACAATTTGAAATGAAAAGGATTTTGGTTAATCAGTTACTGCAGTTTAAGGACATAGAGTTGTTTTGTCTTGCTCTACATGTCACTTTAAGAAAGACAAGGAATTTTGGAAGGCTGTTTGAAACTTAACTTGTTGTACTCTGACAGAATAGTTAAGGCGTATGAGCCACCATCAACGACCACATAACAGAGGATGTAGCGTAGAAAACAAAATAGTGCAGAAAAAGGAGAGAACAAGAACAGCCTTACAAATTGGAATGCTTTCCGGTGGTCATGCCGCATGTACAAGAGCCCTCCACCCCACTGTGCTGCATGCAAGCTAATCTTGGCCATGAGTCGGTAAAAGACATAAATTCAACATTTACCAGACATTTCCTTCATGGGCAAATGGAAATATTTACACCCTTATTTTTTACATTAGTTGTAATGCAATTTTTACAGGGAAGGGTTGCAAAGGCATGTGAGGAGCTATTTAAAGTGTGCTCAAAATTGTAATAAAATGCATGACTCCTGATCTCCAGTTGTATTAATGATTAATTTTTTTTAGCCTGATGGAGAAGTTGAGCTTGTCTTCTTCCATATCCACTGGCTTACTGGCTTTATTGGACTGTTTGAGTGTTTGAGTGTAAAACTTGTAATAAAACCTATTTTTTCTCATTAGGACAAGGTACTTTGTCATGAGTTAAGGAATGTATTTATGGTCTATTTGCATTTTGTCTCAACTAGAACAGATTAACCTTGATAGTCAATCATGTTTCCTTATTGGTGTATCGTGGCTTGAAGGCAACCCCTGTTTCAGAAGTCGTCACGTCATATTAGGATAAACAGAGATGGCTGGACCTCCTCTTTCTGTCTGCCAGACTTCTAGCTCTCCTGTTGGCCACAGATCCTTTCATCTCCCTATGCACAACACGCCAGACAGATGAGGATGCACATGCTCACATACATCCACAAAAACTATGTAACTATGTAACATACACCAACAAATATTTAAAGAGGCCCCACAAGCAGAAGACGCTGCCATATTATCTACTCCATTTCTCAGTACAGTTTGGACTCTCTTTCACTGTCTCGCGTTCAAATTACACATGCTTACTCATGTATCACATATCATTGTGCTTGGCTGGAAGTATGTGTGTGCCACAGAAGAACGGGTTTGAGAGGAACGCATCATACGGAGACGCTTTACAGGCACTGCATTGCTCCCTCCCCAGTGGTCTGGCCAGAGGAGAAAAGAAGAAAGGCATAGAGTCAAACATTGGAGCCTGAAAACATCTGGTGAACAGTTGAATAGAGCCACCAGGAGCTCCTCTTCCCTTAACTCCTCTTCCCACATCCCTTCACTCCATTCCTCTATCTCTGGACGCTTTTATTAGAGACATTGCAGCTTTTAGTTACAGTCGGTTATTCCAAGTAAGGCTGTTGACCCACTCATACCATCCAGACACAACAAACATTTAAACACAGGCCTACTAGCCCTTGTCTGCCTATGCTTCTAGGTGTTTTTGTGCATTCACACTGACAAATACATGGGTTGTTGACCCACGCCACCACCATTACAGTGGTAAGTAAAGACCAGAGCCTTCCTAAACCTTCTGAAGAGCTCTGCACTATCATCAGTATGAAAAGCACAACACAAGGTAATGTAATGCACATTTCTGGGCTGAACACAATATCTACGTGTCTTGGATATGACTTATTGCAGATTAACTGCGAGGAGAAGTTAGTCTGATCTCAACATAGATGACTTATAATATGCATTACAAAGGCCTAGAATGCCACATCATCCCAATACATCATGAAATAAATAAATATAAATAACAAATAAATAACATATAAATAATGCATGTCATGGTGAACTATCCCTGCAAAACAACCAAACGTCATAACGTCTATGGTGAAACACAGAGATGGCAGCATTATGCAGGAGGGTGTTTTTTCCTGACCAGTGACTATGAGTCAGAATCGTTGGGAAAAACAACAGCATAATCAATTGTTTGAAAATCTCACCAGAGCAATTTTTATATTTACTTTTTTTTTTTTTTTTAAGTTTATATATTACAAATGTAGTTAAACATATGCAATATTTTGTAGTGGTATTTCACTTACAATAATTGTACATAATTTTGTATGGAAATATGCTGTTTGAATGCGAGGTCTTGTAAAGGAAACTTATTGATATGATTAACTAATCAATGCCATAACACTCAAGCCATCCTTGGCTTGAGTGTTGAAAACTTAAACACACTGTACCACTACTCTTGAAATGCAGAGTTCAGGAGCATAATCCTGAAGATCCTTGAGAACATTCTTTTGGATTAGCAGGAGTCCGGTTAAATATTACTTTCATTTGATTCTAAGCTACATCCTAGTGCTGTGAACTTCTCTTCAGACAGGTGAGACCCTCAACGACTGCAGATATTGAACTATAATTTGTACAGGGCTAAGCGCAACAAGAAAAGGTCTCAAAAACTCTGTTTGTGGCCCTGTAAATTGAAGGGGTATCATTGACAAGACTATGAGTATGAGTCTTGATAGAGGACTTGAGCAGGTGGTGACTCTTAACCACCACTCTCTGTGAAGATCTATCAGATATAACCAGCTCTGTCCTCCTGATGTTTAACAAGTGTTTGAAGCAGCACAGTCCTCAAACAGGATCAAGCCCTTCCTGCACTGGCTGTTACCTCCAAGTCTACGCAATAAGATCTCTATCAACGGCAAAAACATCACACTTTCTTCCAATGTCAGCTGAGAGACTATTTTTATCAAAACTTGTGTGCATTCCGCTTAATCTTCACAGGCGACTAAACAAATGCTACACTTGAGTTAGCCAAAGAAAAAAAGAAAACAAAAAGAGCCAGGCTATCTTGATTCCTTCATCACTACCCATTGCATGGGGATTGTGAAGTGATCCTGGTGGCCCCTCTTTTTGTTTTTGTGTCTAAGCCTGCCAGACTTAGCTCGGCTTCCCACTTGTTAAGAGCTGGTCTTGTTTCGGGACAGTTGTGCTCTGTGACCAGGAGGGATTTCCTTCTAAATTTCCCTGTAGATGGAAGAGGGCATGAAAGGACTCGTGGAGAGATGAGATATAAAGAGAGATTCATGCTGGACAATTTCCTTATACATCCTTTTTGCTCCCTTGCAATCTCACTGAAACCAAGGGGATTCAAACGTAGTGGAGGAAAAGACACTGCGTGCGTGTACTTACTGTGGAAAACACTAATGTTGGACATGGCTGTAAGCATCTGACTGTGTAGGCCACATATGGTCTCATTTTTATGTCTTGATATTTCTATATCACTTTATTTAGTATTGTTAGGACTGTCAAGCTCTCTTCCACATTTCGTATACATATTCCAAATTTTAGACTGGGATACAGGCGCTCCAATTTCTTCTGTTGGTTTTTGAACTGCGGTGATGAAGCTTTGGGTTTGGCACTCAGTATCTTGGTCTTTTGTGAGCTAGAAGTAAGCATGCTTAGATGAGAGGGTAGAGTTGAAGACAGATATTTGAAACACAATAGTATTTTTGATCCTCACTGCACACCAATACACCAAATGTGGAAAAGGACCACCTTGTCACTAATCAGATGGAGTTTATTGCGATTATATAGCCAGCTGGCTTTTGTAAAGGCTGCTCAGGCAATATTTGCCTTCAACATTTACAATTTTGTCAGTACACACTATTTGTAACAATGTTTAGGAATTCTATTCAGTGGTTTCACATCACATGCTAGTATTTAGATCACTCGCTTAAAATTGCACAGAGGCAAGGTCGACCAAAGGCGACACATCATGAGCCGAGCCTGTATTTATGAGTGCACACACACAGACATACGCGTCAATACATTCCACAGAGATCATAGCAAAGTAGCCAAAGAGATTCTCCCAATAAGCCTCAATAAAACAAGTTGGCATGGCCTACTTGATGCTCTTAGCCCACTGCTAATCAAGCACTTGCTTTTGGATCACTGCTTATTGTGGTCACATCTTTCTAGGAGTTACAAAACACTGTTTTTCGCACATCATATTAGCAATTAATACATACTGGTCCATAGCTAGTTCAGCTCAGTTATTTTCTTTAGTAAACCAGTTGTTCTTTTTCCTGTAAGTCACACTTTTCTAAAATATTTTTTGGCATCAAAAATGCTAAAATGTCTTAGCAATTACAAAGTAATAATAAAAACCTCAAAGTTCATTTCTGTCACAGGGAAAACAATTCCTGCCAGGCAACTGCTGTACTCACTATGTACTGATTACATGAAATATGTATGTCTAACTTAAATATTTGGAGGTCCATTTTATCCAATCCAATATGACCATAATAACATTAAAATTCAGGTGCATAAAGTCCAGTGGCATTTCATCCGTTAAGCAGTACTTTTAAAATCCATGTGGTATACCAGGATTATTACTACAGTTATATACCTGAGGAATCCCAGTGTCTTGCTTTGAGTTATTGAATCTTAACCCCCTCCTTCAGATATTTTCCAGTGACAGGAAATAAATAACTGCATTTAGTTAAGAACTTAGTAGCAATCTTCCTATTAACAAAAGCATGCAATCACAGTGGAAATGAACAACCCCCTTCTGCTTTCATTCAAAAAAAACTTTAGTATGCAAAGAAGCTACTGCAACCTCTGTTTACGAAAGCCTGGCTTTGATTGTGCATGGAAACATCAATTTGATATGTTGACAGCACAATTGGCCTAAAGAAAGGATGTGGTAGTTTAAAG
>JAVLVB010000286.1:3480935-3540953 GCA_032876305.1 Orestias chungarensis
GGGGGGGGGGGGGGGGGGGGGGGTCCACTTACAAGCATAGGGGAGGTGGATGAGCCAGGTAAATCTCCATGCCATAATCATCCATTGGGGGTGACACCCCTGTTATTCATAGTCCAGACTAACGTTATATCCAGTAGATCCTGGTCTTTCAGTCTCCCTACCCCTACTCAGACAAATAATGAATGTTCCACATATTTGTCTAATGCCACTGAGAGGAATTCACCTTCATTGCAGGATTTGCATTTCCTGCCTTGATCCATTGTAGGCATGGGGGTGCTTTTAAAATTGCACAGGTAATCCTGGTGAGGTCCATGTTTATACAGATTCATGAACATTGGTCAACTCTCATGGAGCGAGCATATGTTGTTCATTCTATTTTTCTGTCAACACATGGCCTATTTTGCTGTAAAAAGTAATGTTCACAAACTGAACTACCATGTGATTTGTTTATTGGTTTTCACTCTAACAGTACAGTGATAGTAGCCAGTCGTGGTGTGTCATTGTAAAGTGGTGGAAATGTAATGACAGTTATATCACAGGCTTAAGCTTGACTTTTTACTAAGGATCAAATAGATCAAATACATATGTGCTGAGTCTTGCGTCTGTTGAAAAAAGGATACATTTCATCAGCTGAGCACAATACACTCATCAGTTGCTAAGATGGATGACTACCACAACTCTGCAAGACATTTCCTGCTTTATATCTTAGCATGTGGGAATTGTAAGATTTATCTAAGGCTTTATGGAGATCTCATTTTGCTATAGAAGGCATTGAAATTAAAGTTGAGTGCAATGGCTGTTATTATCTTTGAGGAAAAACAAACAGAGTTCACATCTGTAGGAACTTATGGGCTTGGATGACGAATTTGCTACTGTATATCCCAGCACGTTTCCTGACTTGTAGATCTGTGGTTACTTGTCAAGTGGCTCCCTGCAGCGCCTTTCTGCTTTAACACACAACAAATACAATAATAAACAGACCCCCGCTAGCAGCACGCCCTCAGTAACTTCCAGGCACGGCCTCCCTTTCATAAGTGCCCGGGTTTATATTTTTCTCATCAGAAATGAAACACAACATTAAGCCATTCATTAAAGTTAACTAAAATGAATTATCCCTCATTTACCCGAGTGCCCGTGGGACAAGTGAGCCCCAACCTACTTAGGCCCAGATGTGTCGATGAGTACTCTTTTGAGTCCTGTGGTTTCAGAGAGCATCTCTCTACACTGGCCCTGCTGACAGTACCCTCATGACACAATGGGCCAAGTGAAGCCACAGCACACTGCAAGGCTGCATTTGTTGGAGAGGGATCAATAATTATGATGATTTAATTTAAAGCTGTTATGTCTTACTGACTATATTTTTAGTTGAGTGACTCATATAAACATCAAGCTTTCATTTAGATTACCTCTTCTAGCTGCAGGGGGCGCCAATGTTTATTCAGATTGCTGCTCAGAAGCCAAACTATAAGTCTTTTTATTTTGGCGGCTCCAAGTGGAAGTGGGAAAATTGTAGCAGTTGGCAAGAAGTCACAAACCAGAAACCATATTACGTCAGATGATCTAACTCTGCAGACCCAGTTTCTCTTTTCTGTGCCTGGTACCCCCACCAAATGATTTATAATAAGGAATGAACTGTATTACCGCTACTGATCTTGCACTCTGTCCCTGGGTCCAACCATCTTCAGCTCAGACATCTGCTTTTAAGACTTCAAACATGTGTCTTATTTTGTGTGAAGCTAAAATAAAACGGGAAGGAATTCAAATTGATTTCCTCATTTGTCTCACATAATTCTTACAATTAGGTCAATGGATATAAAAAATGTGTTACAATATTATGTATGTGTATTTAATGTAATATTTGTTAAATTAATTATGTCCAAGGTGAATGTTATTGCTTCTGTTAAGGTTGGCAGGATTTTGTTCCATAAAAATGAACTGTTTTTAAAGTGGTCATTATTTATTTTTAATAAGAGGTTAAAATAACGGTTTCAAACATTAAATAGAATTTTACTGCTTAAAAAAAATTAAATTATAAAAAAAAAAAATAATATATATATATATATATACTTTACCAATGCCTGTCCTTGCGGTAAACTGTCAAGTGTAAAAAAACAAAATAGTCCATGCATAATCAAAACGAAACAGCTATTGATAAATCTACTAATATCAAAACATTGTATAGCTGCAACAAAAATGGAAAACAATAAATCCAAATCCAATCATCCAAACTCCTGCTGTGTCTTTTGTTGACGATGTGCCTGCTGGAACTATTAAAACCATTGAAGATAAGAAGCATCCTCCCACAACTTGGCAAGAATAAGGGGAAAAGAAAATGGACAGATAGAATATTTTGCTAACGTTGTATCTTGGTATGAAAATTCACCTTTTCCCACCACAGCTTAAGCTATAAGCAAAAGTCTATAATTTAGAAAGAACATTCTATGGTCCTAGCCATTTGATTGTTGAAGTCCCACAAGTTGAAATGTTGCCTCTTGGATTACCAACACCTTTTTCATGCTTTTTGTACCTAAATTCAGCTTTATTCTTTGTAAACCTGGCTCTGCTTTAGCATTTAAAAAATTGAATACTTAAAATGGATTGTATTTATTTATTTTTTTGATACTGACAGGCTTAGCAGAATAGGACAACACTGTACATGTCTCACCATCACAACCAGTTGCTTACATTCATCTCTGGGGATTCAAAAACTACCAGTCAAACCTGAAATCTATCTGCAATAACAATTTTTTATCTTGTGTGCACCATTGTGTGTTCAAATAAAAGACACGCAAACCGATGTTTTTAAATAATATAGTAAATTTGAAAATGGAGAAAAATTTGCATTTCACAAATATTCAAACAATGTGCGTCTCAATAAAAGTACGATTAATTTAAATTTTTTTAATTCCGCCTTGGAAATATGTGAACAAGTCTTGCCGATGAAATGTATGTGGAAAAAGGAGAGCTCAAGTTCAATTGTAACTTGACATCTGTCATGGTAGGCTTCCTGCTTGCTGACCGATCCCTGATCATTGTATCCACCAGTTATAACTTACACAACAGGAGGCAACACTTGAACACTCACTGTATTGTGAAATTTGATTATAAACTCCCTATGGACACATGGAAAATAATTTTACCACTGAGGGGCATCAACTTTAGCATACTCTTTTTAGACAGGGTCTGGATACCTCTTGCTGCTAAGGAATCACCTCCAGAGGTAGAAAAATTGCTTTTTCATCACTAACAAACGCTCCATTAATCACTGTGTCAGTCACACATGTTTTGAAAGGATTCCTTCTCTTAAAGGCATCAATCTTTGAGTTGGGCTTTCGCTTTTACTTACAGTCACTACAACTATGTGACAAGACGCCGTAGAGTGGGCTAACCTGCTTTCTTAAATCTTCTTGGAAAACCATAACGAGCCATAGATGAGAAAATAACGAGTAGTCCTCTCTGAGGAGTAGGTTTTTAACTTGGAATGTGTATGCTTTAAATCATTCTCACCCGCTGGCACAATGATAGTAAGCAGAGCATGGGGAAACCAAAGGACAGACAGAAAACATTTGAATGAAAATGTGTCATCCAGAGTAACCATGTTAGTGCTAAGTGAAGCTGTGCAGAGAACCTCCTGTCGGATGGCTAGAAAGTTGAACTTCTTGTAATTATTGTTCTTTCTTGTCTGCACATCTGCCCCTTTACTTTTAACTTCTTATTAGGGATCTTTTCCCCTCTCAGCCAATATTTTCAGAAAATTTCTGTCGTTTATTGTGTATTTACATTAGTATGAAGTTCTCCATAACAACTGTCACTCTGCCCTTCCAGGGCCTTCCCTGTATTCAGTAAGTTTTGCTTACTCTTTTGACCTATGCCTTAATGAACTACGTTTCCGTTAAGTTCATATCACTCAGCCCTACCTATAAATCAGCTCCAAACTAAGATGAACAGTAGTACGGGGCAATGTCAGCGTCCGTAACCTTTTCCCAGACAGAGGGGTTGGCAGTGGGTGACTGAAGAGAGTACTGGCTGGCTGCAGATCTTTCTCCCTTCACAGCATTATAAATGTATGTGTGAGGAGGCCTTTAATGGCTTCTAATCCAATTTCTGACACTGAAATCAAATCTCGCTGGCGCCAGTAGTTTTCTCCTTCCCTCACAAATAATGGCCTTCACTTTGGCCTGTTTATGCAAAAGACAAGAAGCCAAAAAACTCCGGCCCTACCTTCCATAAGTCCGCAGAACCTTTTCCAAAATGGTTTGGATGTTGTTATTGTTGCTGCCTTGCCGCCCATGTCTCATCCATGCCCTTAGATAGACATTATAAGAAGGTATTAGTTGACTCTCTGACATTGGATGAAGGGACTGAGTAACAGGAGAGCAAGGGAAAATTTTCAGAAGCATACGATCTTATTTACCGTACATCCTAATGCCTTCTCGAGGTCAGCCATTGATTTTTCTCAAGCCGCAAGGCAACAGAGATGAGATTATGCCTTCCAATTCCTGCGCTGTCACCAGAGCGTTAGTGGATGACGGCACTTGACTCATGCCAGCGGTTGATGCTTTCTTCTTTTTTCTTGGGGTTACAGCTTTAGCAATCAGACAGGAATCTTAGGATATAGATTGTAATAAACCGAACAGTTTCTTTTGTTCTCACTAACCTAGTTGGTGAGAAAGTAAACATAAGCCCCATTTTTTTTAAATACAACGCTTACACATTCTCTTGAATTCGGTCCCTTTTTCCCCAAAACAAATATTAGTTTTGACACATGAAGGGAGCTTTGGCTTTGGCTTCCTTCCCTCTGGATATGGATTTGACTGATTATCTTTCAGTGCATCAGTTGGACGAGTGGTCATATTGCCATTCCACAAGGAGATATAATTCTGGAGTTCTAGGCTAATAATATGATACGTCTTAGACTTCTTAACTCTCAGCAGGATCTTCAGCATACACACATTTTCTTATTGCTGAGTGGCTCAGAGAGAGGAAAAAAGAAGTATAAAAATGAGAAGAAGACTAGAAGACTATGCATAGTTGTTTTGAGAGGTTATTTCAGAACGTAAGCATAGGGATGTTTCAATATCTTGTTTCAGAAGGGAAAAATTGGAAAGACATTAAATATTTCTCAAGCTCATCAGGTGATCGTGAAGATTACAGTCTCACACTGTGAAGTATTTTTCCCTTTACAGATTTTTTTTCTGATTTGGTTCTTGGTCAGAACTGCATCCAGTCATCTCTATATCTACATTTTATCATCAGATTATGACAACTTTGGAAAAGCAGTTAGAAACAATCCTTTAATTTAACAAGAGAAAAAAGACCTATCTGTAACGATCGAGACAGAGGATCCAAAATTCAGTGGGGCGCAACAGTGAAAAAGATATTCATTTAATGAGAGCTGTGATTGGAACATGAACTTGATAACAGTGGGCTTAGGGACCACTAAGGTAAAGAGGAGTCGTTAGTAGCTGAATATTGTCTGCTGGGAGAAAATGATCAAACTGAATAAAGCCATTCCCCTTTTCAGAATCCTCGCTGACAGGTGGAAACTGAAATTAGGCTCCTCTGCTGAGCAATTCTGCCATGATGTCACGGACTTCGTTCGCTCTAAGAGCAAGAGGTTGAATGGACACAGAGCGCACTAGTTTGGCGTTGGCGTGGTTTTCGTGAGGGGTGAACCGTGCTCGAAAATCCAGGGCCGAAAACCGGGTCAGGGCTGTAATATCAGAAGCACGTAGAAAATCCAGTGGGCAATGCAGTAGACTGTAATCCAGGGGCAGAAGCGAGTTCAGCGTCAGGAAGGCAGAACGCAAAGAATGATCAGACAAGGGCGAGGCGGAGTAGGGGAAGCGATGAAGCAGAAACAGGGTTGGGATCAGGCAGGCAGGCAATAAGGAAACTCTCAACATCTACTTGCAAAGAGTTTTCTGTAATCTCGCAACTTGACTGGGGAAACAGGCTTTGTTATATCAATCAATAAATCAATCAATCAAATCAAAAATACTTTATTTATACCAAAGACAAATGAAATGTTGTTGGAGTATCTAATTTAACGGAGGAGTTGTTTTTAGATGCTGATGGCTGTGGGATATATATATATATATATATATATATATATATATATATATATATATATATATATATATATATATATATATATATATATATATATATATATATGTAAAGCATATCAACTCCAACTACGGCTCTTTAAAGACAGTAGAATTGCTCTTGTTGTTATATTATGAGGCTTTTTTTAATGCTGGGCACAGCTAGGCCTGATTTTTGCCAGACAACATAATAATCGAAAAATTAGCTGAACAAAACCTTTCCTGACAAAATGAAGTAGGGTACAAGATGTCTGAAGCAACCTGTTACATTTAACATGAAACCATCTCAGCAGTTCAGAAAAATAACATTATTCCAACAGTCAAACATGGTGGTAGTAGTGAAACATTCTCAGTTCCTAAAACAGATAAAACTATAAGTTCTGCCTTCATCCAGAGCATTCTAAAGCAAATGTTTGACCAGTTCACAACCTTAATCTGAAACATTTTACTGGCAAAAGAAAAACAGAAACAAAATTAAGGTTTTCTAGATGTCCAGTGAAAGTCCTTAGTTAAATCTGATTCAGTTTCTGGGGTGTGACCTTAAACTGGGGATTCCTGTTTGAATGACCTTTAATGTTGATAAATTAAAACAGTTCTGCCCTGAGGATACTACAAAAATTCATCCCAAGACTCATTTCCAGCATGGGTATAGTAGAGAGGGGCATAAGTGGGCTATAGATTAAACAGGCATTACTTTTTACACATCCCAGGTTGCTTCAGAAAGATCTTCTCTCTCAATTGAAAAGTGAAATTTTGTATACACTTTGATTTAACATTCTTTTAATTATTTAAAAAATGTATCATGACAAAAAAAAAGCTGAATTCTGGAAGAGGGCAGCTACTTTTTCATGGCTCTGATCATACACAGTATTTCCTACAAAGGAAAAAGTCTGCTATAACAGTGGTGAAAACCCATGCCACAACAAGCCTTTGCTCTGATTCAGAAATTAAAAAAAGAAAAAAACATTTTGATTTGCTCTAGAGATTTTTGTTTGCTTCTTTGATTTATTTTTCATTTCCAAATTAGACCAACATCAAGCAGGCAAAGGAAAGATCTACGAAAGACGACCAAACATTGGTAAAATTGTGGTTTGTTAGAGTGATAGTAAATGCAGGCAGAGCGGAAAGACACTGCAAAGATGGATTGTAATTTACTTAAAAAAAGCCACAGGCCTCTAGTTCCATCCACTACAATGCCAGTTCCAGCGCAATACAAAGACAGACAATGATTTGACACCCACTGAGCCTTCCAAGACAAAATAATCTCTGCATACCCACGATTTATGAATTTGTTCTTGGTTTTGAAAGCAGTTGAGGGAAATTAAACAGTTTCCCCTATGAAATCTGTTAATCAGCTTAAGTGATTACATCGGTTGTAAATATGAGATGATGAAAGCTCAGTTTTCAGAGTGTGTGGTGCCCCAAGGAAAGGCTAAATGGGAGTTCACAGGGTGGATATGTTAGACAATCTAACCAGGACTAAATCTGATGCAAGAGGAAGGGGTTTATGTGGGGATTGGTTGCCCTCTAGCTGTCAAAACTGAGTATTGGTTAATGAAATACTCTGCTGAGGTGAGTTTATCAAGTGACATGGGTTAATTTTGCTGGCGCCAGACCTACGGCTTGATTTACAATAACAAGGGAAGAATATAATTGGAAAAAATCAACATCTACAGAGGATGCGTTGCCTCATAAATGTCAAAACTGGTCAACATCTACTGAGTAGGTGCTATAAGAAATAGGCTTGAATCGTCATGCAGGGGGACAGTTTAGCACAAGTACGGAAATCAGAGTAAAGGAAATAGTATACATGAATAATTTATATATCAGTCATAGAAATGTAGGAAGAATTGGTTAACAAAATGCAGTTGGAGAAGAAATCCTAAATCCATGTTTGGTGTGACCACACTTTGCCTTGAAGTACTTTACTAATCCTTCTACGCACACTTGCACACTCTTTAATTGGTTAGCTGGTAAGTTGTTTCAAACACCCTAAAGAACTAACCACATATATTTAGTGGATGTAGTCTTCCTTAGATCCTCATGTAATCATAGACAGATGCAGTGGTGTTGACATCTTGGCTCAGTATGGGATAAATATTTTTTTTCAGGGAGTGGTTCTTCTTTTCTATGAAGATGACTCTTAATGATAATGTTTTGTTTTTTTTCGTCGTAATACTGAAGACGTCTTCTAGACCAAATTATATAATCCATTCTCTAAAATGAACTTGTAGCAAGCTTTCAACATTCTTCGCTATAGCCAGAGAATAAATATTTCGCCGCTACCCTTGCTATTGAGCTACTTTTCATCTGGTCATAATGCTTGCTATGATTTAATTGTAATTTAAATGTAATGTTGGATTAGCACTATTATTTACCTGGCTAAAAGCTTTCAATAATACTGTACATACTTCTACCAAGTGCTGGTTCTGTAGTGATCAGTAATCATAAAGAAAAAGTCCCAGAGGATTGTTTTATCAATATGAGGGTAGTGCGATATTAGGAAATATTGGTAAATATCACCATGATATCACAATTGCCACATTTAATCCAGTCCTCTAAAATTGCGATGGCAATATATTCATGAAACTTTGTTCAGCCTTAATCAGTACGCCATTAAAAAATAAGCGTACAATTTGGACAAGGTGGACGTTTTGGTTGATTTCATTGCATATCTTAATTAGCTCAGCTTAAAGTTTCTGGGACAAATAGATTAATTTCTAATGTATTGACAATTTATTTCCAGAAAAAGTTGGATATTTCTCAAAGTTCATCTTCAAAATGAGTCATTTATTTTAGACTGTGAAGGTGTGTAATTTACAACCACTTAATCTCACTCATCAGCTAGCTGGTGTTGCTCACAGAGAACAATTTGGTGTTTGTAGCCCTGGCAATTTCTGGTCTAAAACTGTATAAGCCTGAAAAAACCAAGGTAAGATTTCTTAATTAAATTTTTTTAAAGTAAAATCTTGAAAACCATAGGGTTTTAAATAAAAAATGAGAATAGAATGCTTTTATGGCTAATTTCTAATCCTCTTTTTTGTGAAACTTTGACCAGTCCATTAATTTTATCTAAACTAATGCTGCAAAACTATTTAACTTCACTATATTATATTTTCAAGGATTTTCTGTAAAAAATTATGCTTTTTCACTTTTAAATGAAGCCTTGCATCTAAGGAATGACCCACAAGGACGTGTTAGAGGGAGCCTAATTCTGCAGCATTCACTTTATTGCCATCAAGTGTAATTCAAGTTGAGCTGATTGCATGGAAAACAATGATTATCAGGCACCTAGTAACACTGTGATTGGATGAAAATGACCTCTCTACAGAGCAATTAGGAAAATGAACCTATAGACCAGAATGGCCACAATAAACATTATTGTACAGTAATTCACACAGAAAATCTAAAGTGGAATCAGCAAGTGTACAACGTTTCCTGATAATGTTTTTCAATTGAAGGCCATGGGAGAGAGATGGAGGCGATATGGAAAGATAGATTGCAAAGGATGTTTTTTTTTTTTGTAGAACTTTTTGAGGGAAACTTTACTGCCACAGTACAGATTAAAACCCAAAAACTAAAATGAAAAAAAAAAAAAAAAACAGGATCAACAAGATTACTTTAATAGCAGGAAATAGCTGGGAGACCCTACTTGCAAATTAATGTGTTGCTTTCTCATGTGTATCAGTTTAAAGAGTGAATATTTTTAAATGTGCCTCACAGCACGGTTCTCAGAATGAAAAACAGGACTTCTGTAGGAAGGGGCCTTATGGGGCCAGCATGATACTAGCAGATGTAAGTAGGCAATTAGTGATAATGTCACATTTCACACACACTTACCAACATCTTGTGAGAGAAACACTATAGCTTGAACAAGTGCCGTAATAGGAACCAGAGTAAGGCTTGCATGTGAGAACTGTAGCTCCTCAGCGCTTTCCTGTTCTTTCCCCTTCGACGAACCGTAGCCTGGCTTGTTTCTTTGTGTTCCAGATCAAAATCCAGATACTGTCTCATCATCCAAACCTCGCGCTGCTTTCCCCACGCTATTAGATTTTCTCTCTTTTCCCTTAAATTCCCTCACACTCGTTCTCCACCAACCCAATCCCGCATGCACATGTACATCTAGCACACACACCTCGTTATCTTATTTGAGGCCTTGGCAGCGAAATTGTGGCGTTGTGGTCCAGTACCCAAAGTTTTCACTGTCCCAGAGAGCCATGGGTGCGTAACCTCCAACATGCAAGCCCAAATTTCCCAGGGGGCTTTGCCCTTTCCAGTGAAGCCAGGGATGGATAACCCTTGGGCATGGAGATCTTTCCAACCTTGCAAAGGAGTTTGCAACATCCCAAATGAAAATCCGACCCGTCTATTCTTGTAGCATGCAAATGTATCAGGCGAAACTCAGAAACTGAAGTTTTGTCCTCAGAATTATAGCAAGCTAAGACCCAGTTCAGAAAATTTAATACTTCACAATTTATGCGGTAGGTCTTAAAGTTCAAAGTCTGTTTGACTTACTGTTTCTATCAACCTATTGTAACTTCCCCAAAAATCATTTGATAACAGTTTTACTAATGGAGTCTAAACTTCCTTAAACTTTTCCAGGGATCTGAAAATAATAGAAAAAGGAAAATTAGAGTTCTTTCCCACATTTGCGACCTTAATCTGTTGTCGTGGAGTGGACCTAAATTTAAAAATCTCTTTAAGTTTGCATATTCTCAATTTCACTCACATAATAACAGAAAAACACAAACTTGCATAACATTATGCAAAATGTTTTCAAGAAATGTAAAGCTTGACTATTAGCTGGAAAGAAAATCTGAAAAAGGTGGAGCACTGCCTACTTTTTTTCAGTCCCCACATGTCCGATCTATTTCACAAGAGGTCGTTGGGCAAGAGACACCCTGTATACTTCAAGACACTCCAAGACAGGGCACTCCAAGACAAGGCAACACAAAGAAATGCAAGACAAAGAACTCTGCACACTTCCTTTACATCAGTGTTATGTCTGGATGCCTTGGAGTTGTGTGTCTGTATAACCTGTATAACCTTTTATAATAAAAGGTGGCACATTACATTTGTCTGCATGTGTCTCAAATGATGTCTACGTGAGACAGACTGGCCCAGTTGGCTGTCGTTTTAAATTTTGCACTCAATCTTTGTAGATAATCTCATTTTTACAAGCATTTTTTATTTTTATTTTTTTTTGGCACAAGCAATTTAGTGTTCCGTATTTGGAAACTTGTATCAGCCCTATGTGAGGCGTCTTGCAGGTAAACAAAGCAAAGAGTGTTCCAATGAAGAATCACATTAAAGATCTTGTTTGTTTGTTTGTTTTATGCAGGTAATTCAGGGAAACACCGAACCAAAGAGCCAAAGAAGAAGAACAAGCAGAGGCTCCGGTTTCGGGCCCAGAACCATCACAGTGATCACTTGGCCTCTGCTCGCTCCAGCCAGTAAGGACTAAAACCTCCCAGTGAACACAGAAAACAACGCAAAGCTGCTAGCTGACAACTGGCAACTATCACCAACCCCATCCACCTCCCTCCCTCACCGAGCCTCCTCAGCTCTGCCCAGCAAAACACAAATCCACCCACCCCCGCCCCTCCAAGAAATACGTGCCGTGTAAGTGAGATAGCAGTACCAGTACATGCTGTGCCTCCCATTGCTTCCCCCAACTGTTGCTGCGACCTGCTAGGAGACTCTACCACTCCCAGCACCATCCTTTGCCTTGTGGACCTTCTCAGTTGACATAACTGAACTCATTTCACGTCATTAACGACAACATTAACTGCACAGGGTGACGGAAGATGGAGGAGAACCCAGAGGTATTGTGGAGGCTGGAGAGCCAGAGGGCAGAAGATAGAGGAGACGGTCTGGGAGTCGGCAAGCTGAGCTTCATCGGGTGGAAGGATGTGACATTTCCTCTAGGACGAAGAAGCAGAGAAGGTTCAGTCGAAGCACTTGATGCTAACAGACAGAGAGAAAAAAATGGCATCTTCAAATAAGATAAACTGTTTTTTTTTGTTTTGTTCATATATTTATGTCAAAGCTACCCCCTTTCCTTCCTTTCCTCTAAATGGAAAAAGAGTTTTCCCATGTGTGGCCTTTTATGTTATGTATATTTTCTAGAGTAATATTGAAAAAATAAATCCCATGCTTAGTTGCAAAATATTTTATTCACAGCACAAACTGTTTACTTTCTGACCGCTTAATGCTGTATCTGTATAGTGTCAGTAAATGAAAAACAATGGAGTTGTTCAACTAGCATGGCAAGAGACTTGTACATAGTTGATCTAATTATAAAAGCCTATTACTGTATTTTCAGTATTGAGTCATCCGTCATTCTAAATGGTTTAGAAATATATATATATATATATAAAAAAAAGGTTGTAATACAAACAGATTAAAATCGGAAAAAAAAAAACATAATAAACTTAGCCACCTCATAGGTATTTCATTCATATGGTATATATTTGATTTATTTATTAATTCAGTTTTGTGCTTTTTGTTTTGGTTCAGCGAGAAATTTTGCTTCACACTGTTGTTGGTTTTTTCTTTTCCCTAAATCAGTGCATATCTCTAACGCGCAGCAAAGATTTCGTCTGTCATACAAGTGTTGTAGGCTGTTTGTTTGACCTCATCTACTGATTTTGATGTTTTATAAAGAAGAAAAAAGAAAACTATGCTTTGATGTATTCTAGGTTTGATAATTAGGCTCCAGCTAATGTATGGTCATAGGACTGCATATGTGTACATCGTGTTTTATTAAAACTGCATTTCATGTGACTGTAAGATAAGGCCTTTTTATTCCTGTCTGTGGCTATATTGTCTCACTTCTGACTGCAGGTACAATGGAGCAAAGTATTGTTTTTGTCACGAATTATATTCCTGATGTGTTTGGTAGCAACCCAAGTAATCCAAACATAATAATAATAATAATTAAAAAAAAACTATAAAAATATTTTTATAGACAAAAGTTGGACTGAAGATATAAATAGGTTATGAACATATAAAAAAAGCATGAGGTGCAGTAAGACACGCAAATCATAATGATTTCCATTATTATGTAGAAAACTATCGATAAAAATAAAAACTTACTGATTTGGTCCTAACTGATGGCCTATAAAAAGATTTTATATCAAAAGGTATCACACAAGAAGCATCTTCAATCTCAAGATTTTTGAAACTTTTTTGTGCGAAGCTGATGAATGACAAACGGTTTCAGTCACTATTACGTACTTTATTAAAATACAATTATGAACACAAAGGCTTCAATATGTCTTTGGCTTAGCCTTTCCAGGTACAATGGCTTCACCTTCCTCTGGAATGGCAGTCATTTAGGTTTTGGAGTTATGGGAAAAGTTTAGGATCTGATGAGACCACCTGGTTGCCAGTCTGCCTTAATCCATCCCAAACAGGGTATTTTTCCTAGGATTTGTGGTGGTGGGTTGTCTGGTTTAGCAGCGAGTGTGTGAGACACGATGCCAGTGACCCAGTCAAAGCTCGTACAGTGTGTGGCATGGCACTCCCATTTGTCCTGACGCTACCTCTACACTTTCGCTTTAGCATTATGTGTGGAAAAAGAAGGAAAATCATGATGTGCAGCTATTTTTTAGCTGGTAAAAGGCTTCATATATTAAAAGTAAGGATAAATGGTGAAATTTACGGTGATATGCTATAAAAAAATCCAGAAGATAAACCAAGGGGAGCAAGACAGTGATTGGCAATAAAGTAAACTTTTAGTTTCAGCGAAACAATATAAAGCTGCTAGAATAGCCTGTTATTCAAAATTTCACTTTAGCAACACGTGAGTGGATTTCTCTGTACCCGAAAACTCTTAAAACTGTTTTCATTACTAAGTCTCACTGTCATTTAACAAATAATTTTTTGGGATTTCTTCTTAATGTGGTTTTAGGACCATTAGAAATATATTTTTTTTATAAAAATATTGACATTTTCAGTATTAGTTTTCCATATGTGTGGGACTTTAAAAATAATTTGGAAAATCCATTATGTGTCACTACATGACACAGTTTCTGCCACCCGCCACAGGATTGGACATGGTCGATTGGGCCCTAACAGCATGATGGCACCGTTTACGGTGACGTATTCTCATGAATCCAGAGCCTCCCTTTGGTGGTTCAATCATCTCAGCAACCAATATGAAGCCCCAACAAGCATGATGGGTGTGCAACTTGTCTTTTATCATGCAACACCAAATCAATCATCCTCTTATTAGGAGTATACTTATTCATTCCTGTAATCCCCTCTTTGCTAAATCTGTCTGGTTTCAGGGCAAGAGGAAAAAGCTTTAAAGCAAGTTATGGCTAATTTAGCCCAAGAGCCGCTGCAGTGTATAATCATAGTACCAAAAAGGGAAAAATCCATACTCACCAAACAGCTTAGTACAGCACAGTAGCAGATGGATTACATCGTGTCACACGACATCCTGGGAAGATTCAACCAAACTCTCTCTTCTCTGGTTAAACCACCCAACCTCCTCAGACCTACATCCCTTTCTTAAATCACGTATTATTTTTCCAAACAACACATGTCAGTCTGGAAATCTCCAATGTCCATTTCAAGCACTAACATTTTTCACAGGTGGTTTTGCTATTTATTGACAGAACTTAACACATTTACATAGAGCCATCAGGGCAACAGAGTTAAAAAGCTGAAAAACTGAAGTGAGGTAATCCTAGAGTGAACTTAAACCACAGTGCTCTGCCAAAAAAATACTAATTTTATTTACAACTGAAGCATAAAGGGCTCGTTTCTTAATTTAAATAATTAAATATATCTCAATGCACATTTAAAGTCATTGAGGTTGAGGAAAATTCTCTTGGAACACATTAGGCAAATAATCTGAAATGTGAAACACATTTACCATGAAGGTTAGAATTTTGTAATACAAAAAGGTAATTCAAAGCAGATAAACGTCCCAATTCTTTATGTATTTATTTTATTTTTTTTACCATTTTAGGTTCAAGTATGTGTGGTTTATTATTACAGCCAAAAACCTATAAACACAAACGCAAAAGTATTTATCCAAGAAGTATCCAAGAGTTCCAGTTTAATGCTGGAGAAGGAGCAGAGATCAATATGTGAGGTTGGAGAAAAGGAACAATATCCATTAGTCTTGTACAGCGGACCTCCACACATTCACTGATTTAACGTTCCGTCAACTTTTCTGCGTATCTTAACACCAAAGTATTTGCAGAAAATGTGCATGTTGAGAGTTTTTTTTTTTTTTTGTGTGTAGCCTATCTAAAATATTTGCAAAGAAATGAAGCTCGAGAAGTTAAAAACCATGGCACAGGCTAAATCACATGATATTGGCTGACATTTGCAAACTAGCATATCGAGGAGTGTCTTTGTATTTTTTTTTCCCTGCTTGTTGGTAGGAATTGTGAAATGAAAAGACCAGGAACTTTCAAGAGATGGCTTGAATAGCATTTTAGATTAAACTATTCTCCACCTAGCCACCTTTTAGACAACCTGCACTGATTTTTTGTGTTTTTTTGAATGTTACAAGAATGGCTATTGTCTGCATTTAAGAGTTATTCTAAGAGTTGAGGCTGCATGAAATTGTGTGTGTCATCTCCATGGCAAAACATGATATTGGCAGAATCATGCTGTGAGAATATTTTTCCTGTGATCGACTATCAGTGATTATTTAAGGTTCTTTATTTGTACAATATTCCAAAGTAGGATTTGCAAGCACAATAGTTTCACACAAATCTCAAATATACCACACAGAGTATCTGTATCCCAATCTTTAAACGGTTTTTATGGTTTTTAACCATGGATTCAGAAAGCATTATAATTTTTGGTCCATATCTGCTGTTTTACTTTTTAGGAGCCCCTTTAATGCATCTTTCCAATGATCTGCAGCATTCCCAACTATCATGTACATAGCAGACTTTGGCAACAATAATTTGCAACAGAAAATCTCTGTCTGCGCATTTGAATTAAAAGTAATGTGGCTGTTTAATGATGGGGACAGGCACTTGACATGCATTCATAACACCTGTAGTATTGTGCGAGTAATGTGACCAATGTTTTAGAATTTTTTAATAAACGTCTAATTTACAAACTCATAAGTCTTACCCAAGAAAAGATAATATGCATGCAGCTGGGTTCAGCAACTTGTTAATCAAATAGAATCGGATTGTTTAAGGAAAGCAGAGAAGTTGCACCAAGTTTGTTTTTGTGGACATCTGCTGCTGGTTACAAGTTAATGAACGATTCGCAGATGTCATCCTCTGAGCCAGACTATCACTACTCCAGACAGAGGGATTAAATCTAAAGTCTCACGGAGAGGAACGGCACTAAACTAGTTTTATTAAGCAGGCGGCCATCAAGGCTCACATTAAAGTCTGTAGAAAGGAAAAAGCAAAGAAAATCAAGAATTTGACTGCATGTTCACGTGAAGAACATTTATCACTCCCTGTACTTTTCTCTTGTTTATTTTCACCTTTATAGTGTTTGACCATGCAACTGTGAGAAGCAGGACATTGACGCCATTCTTCAAGGTAACCCATCAAGCACACATCTGAAGAAGCGGTCCTCCCTGGGTAAACCACTTCTGTAAACTCAGTGTATGCCTGCCTCCGAGTGTCTTTTAATGTTTATGCTGAATGCGGTTGGGTGGCTGAGACTGAAGCTCCCTTTTAATCTGACAGAGAGCATTTTCATTAGTTCAGTTGGGTCCTATTATTAAAGGCTGCTTCAAAGACCCAACAAGTGAAACCACCAACAGGAAATGACCCAGTGGGCTTCAAACTGTATAGATCAGTGATAGCAATGTGTGCTTATAAAGCAGCCTGGCGTATAATTGCATGTATTGCAAGTTGTGTATCAGTGAAGTATTTTCACCTTCTTTTAATGTAACAAACCAAAAACGTCTGATATATTTTATCGAGGTTTTATGTAATGGATCCAAATTAACTAGGGCGTAAATATCAATTGAACCTGATATAAAATAAAGTGCAATATACAATCAAGAAGCAAAAATGTAAAGGTGTGGCTCCATTAGTCTTGGTCTGGTTAATAATTAGTGTTGACTTGTGTACTATTCTTAGTATAAATCCAACTGTTTAGGGAACACCTAAGGTGTTTATGAGAAAACAACATTAACCAAACTGGGATCAAACCAAATTCAAGGGTTAAGCCTAACACAGACCACTACTATCTAAGTCTTTAAATTCAGATACAATCATAGGTAAACAACGTCAAACAATATCTTTTTTTAATATATTTTATTTTGAATCTTTTATTTAAATTCTGTGATAAACATTTGTACAATATTGCTGCAGCATCATACCCATCAGTATGTTACCCAACAAGTGAAGCATACCCAAAACGGGTATGCTTCACTTTGCTAGACTCTCTTGTCAAATTGAGAAACTGATCAGTTCAAAGTCGTAAATTGCCTGATGTGAAATTCCCCTCACCGTAAACAACGATGTCCTGCTAACTTCCAACACCAGTTCATGGGTTTATCATTGCAAATGTGCTGTGGACATAAGGATTTGGTAATCAGAAAAAAATGGCAAAAAGTTTTCACTGGGAAACCTACTATTCCGACACCCATTACACAAGAGTTTTAGAGCAGTGGAATATAATTTATTCCAATTCCAATTTAAATACTTGTATAATGGTTAAAAAAAATTATTTCATTTTATAGATATAATTTCTTTCTGAAATAATAACTTCAACTAATACACACACTGACATAAATGATCAAAATGGATTTTTACAAGCTGGTTTGAGTACTAATAACTAATTACCTACCCACTTCTGTTAGTGGAAAATCTATCCAATGCAACTTTTTCTCTCATAACCAATGTGACTTTGTCATTCTTCCTCTGGCTGCCAAATATTTGGGCTCTAATCTCGAGTTCTCCATGGTTTCGTTCATGCGACCATCCAGACCTGACATATAACCTCTGTAATCTAAAAGTCTAGATACAGTTGCTGGTAACTGACAAGCGGACATCTGGGATCCAATAAGTTCAATTTGTTCTAAGTGCTGTATACAACATTGGACTTAATTTTCTATCGGATCAGATGCCAAGTCCGTTCAGGTGTGTTTTGCCCTTTAGAGTGGCACAGCTGAAATCCAGATCAAAATCTAACTGAATAACTGTAGCATGATTTGAAAACTGGTGTTGTCTGGTCATATTATTCAAACTACCAGTGTTTGAGCTATTTTGAAAAGAAGGATTGGTAAATATTTAGTCTTTAGGTGTACAAAACTGATAGAGACCTGCCCTGGACATCGAGGAGTTGGAGGTCCAACTACACCAAACTTGGATTTTAGTATTTAATCAGAAAGGACTGAATACAAAATGTTAGAAAACCTTTCCGGAAATCTACAATTTTGAGTTGGTTTATTACCCAAAATTTCAATACATATTTTGAAATTTTACATGATAAAAAAGACGTCTAAGGAATACTTTTGCAATGTGCTCTATGTTTGCCTACGGCAGTCTTCAAAAGGGCTTGCATATGTGGGACCTATGACAAATAGGCTCCAATGAAAATGGCAGAAATGGAACTTATGACATTCGTTGGCAAGATGATTACTGTGGATAAAAAATCTGCCATGACAGCTACATAAAGTGGTGTCAGCGGAGTTGCATATCTTAACATTTCCAACTACTTTGCCATATGTTAGATATCTTGGTGTGTACAACATTGCTAATTTTCTTGCAATAATGAGTGAGTGTTATTGTCAAAGTTGTTCCTAATGGTAAGTATGTGATCCAAACTGCCAGCGCAGGATTTGGGATGGATTTGGAGTTGCTATGTAACAGTTTTAATCCTTCAAACAAACCTAGTCTTCAATAAACGTTGATTGTGTGTGACAGCTATATGCCTTGCTGCAGAACCATTTGAAAAAGGAAATTGTAAAAATATTAATAGCCCGACAAGCGGTGAATAGGAAAATCTGTTAAATTGCTAATTTCATGCAAGCAGCCCGTGTACCTCTTCCACACCTGCAGGGAAAAATATGCTGATTTGGGCTAACGTCAGACACTCATTTCAGTATACTGCATTTGACACATGAAATACATCAATAGATTTTTTTATCTATAAAGAGAGCTGGGGGAATAATGAAAGAGCTGTAATGAATCAGTGTATATTAGTCAGTCGGGATTGATTTGAACAGGTGCAGAGGTGGGTTGTGGAAATTTTTTGTTATTATTCTATTTTTGTTACCATTCATTTCACGAAACAGACGGCTCCTTCTATACCAGCCTTGTGGGACACTTACTTAGGGCACACTTGGAAGTTTTTGCAGAGCTTATTTAATTCCACGTTCCACTGGAATACCTGTTTTTTTCTTGTGCTCAGGGATCTAAACACAACACAAGACCATTGTCGGTTTGCTTGAAGGGAATACATGGAGGGTAGCTAGGTTCTTCCACTCAGGATGTGATATGAATGGGCTTTACGACTAGCATGAACTGAATCACACTGGCTACCCTAAACACATTACGGAAATGGGCAAATATTTCCTCTTAGTGCTGCTTTGACAGCCATACGCACAACCATTATATTGGGCTGGTGTGCCAGCTGGTGAGGACAAATCCACAAGGATTCCTGTTTCCCTCTCCCAACTCCCTCTGGCAGCCCTACTCCATTCATTCACTTTTTATATGTGCCCACTGCCTAGTAGCTGTGCTACAACCGGTTTCAGGGGAGGATTAATCTAAAACAGATCTAATTAAAGTATATTAAGACTTCTTGAATTGGTTATTATGTGCTCAATAAGGCCCCAGAAGGATTGTATGCAAGCTGTAGTTCACACTTGTGGCTTCTACAAGTAAGGACATTGTTGCTGTGTAGTGGTATGGTGTTGGTTGAAGGGGGGCAATTCACTTGAGCCAAATGTTGCATTCTGGGTAAGTAGAATTTAAGTGGGTATGTTTCCGGTAGGGGGTAAAGGAGGGTTTTATTGTCCAGGAATGTTTATCCCCCACCCAACTTTCATTCAATGCTGGATTATGCAGCAGCGTGCCTCTCAAGCAATCTTTGCCTCTGTGTGGAGGGTCTTTGGAAGAAATACACATTCATACACATTCACATGTACAAACAGTTGTTACCCCCATAATAAGAAGCCAGGTCGTATATCCCCCTCGACGCATGGTAGCACAGTTTATCTGTAAGAAATTATGCTACTAATAAATGTATCATAGAGATTATCGTAACCCTGCAAAAAAGATTTACCTGTGTTGCCTGTGGTTTGTAGAAATGTGTTAAATCAACTCAGGTAAAGACAAGGTCTTGACATTGGGGCTTGATAGTGTGTGTGTGTGTGTGTGTGTGTGTGTGTGTTGTGTGTGTGTCTGCATGTGCATGATTGTGCGTGAATGGACTTATTGCCTTTTGTTGTGGACTGTGACATACGGTAAAGCCATCAAATCAGAATTTATTTTCTGTTGTCACCCGTTCAAGCAATTAAATGTAGAAAGGGTTAGGGTAAGCCTAATTTTTGGGTTCACTTAAGTAGTGCCTTAAATGGTTACAACCAAATGAAATGTTTTTTAACATTCTTTAAAAAACACTCTCAGAAAGTTGTTTTCTATTATTCTAATTTTCCAACCCCTTGTTCCTCTAGCACATCCAAAAGTACTATGCGCACTACACGAAAAAAGACAACCTTTTTCCACAATGGTCCACCTATTCACATGGGACATCCCCCAAAGTTATCCCCATCATACCAGTGTCTGTTGGCTCAGAAGGACCCAATGCCACAGCCTTGCTTTTGGTTTTGTCACACACAAAAACTGTTTATCATTACTGGGAGGCATGTGTTTTTGTCTAATTTGCATTAAAAATGTAATAAAATTTCAGAACTGAATTGAAATTGAGGTGTGGTATTTGACAAAATAAGACCCCTTTTAGAACCTGCAGGTTTAAATTTCCTAACACCCCGATACCAAGACCCTAGGAGAAAAATTTGCCTCAAATCAGACTATTATAGTTTTTGTAACTGAAAAGAACAAAGAGTTAATGGTATTATCCATACCTTGAATTGTTATTTTTGTGAGAAATGAGGCAGATCCCATGAAAAGCAGACAAATCTTGCAAACTTCTTAACCAGACAGTTATTTATTTTCAATAAAGATACATTAATCAAAAACATCTGTAATCTAGTGACTTTTTTATTTTTTAAGGAGTAAGAAAGATTTGAAAAAAAAAAGAAAATAAATAAAAAAATAGAGGAAGTGGATGATTCTTACTCTATGAACTTCATGTATTTAGCACAGCTGCGAACATACATTCAGTAAATTCCGTCAATCTGTGTTTTTCCGTCCTGCTTCAAATAGATTTTTGTGTCCACATTACATAGTCATTAAGAGAAAAAACTAAAATTGAAACTAAATGTATAAAAAATCCTGGATTTCTCCAAACATTTACAGGTTTTAGATTGTTTACTTCTGATAAACACCAAAATGTCTACATTTCATCAAAAAATATTCTGCAAACCCCAAGCTAATGTGCCTGCTTTTTATGGAACATGCCTTGAGCATGTTCTTCTTCCATGGGGAAGTCACTTTCATATTCATATAGAAATCACTGAAGCACCATTCCTTCTATCTTTCTAGTATGGAGACAGCTGCTTTTTGTTTTTTTGTTGTGGATGTTTTTGTCATAAAGTCTGCCTTAACTAGACAAATTAGTGATTTGCTCCTGTGGCAGCCGCCTCAACTTCGGAAAACTACAAACCATTTTTCTTAAGACCCGCTTCAGGATGAATGCATTAAAGGACTCCCAATAACATCTAGAATGCTTTTGTGTATTTTTCTACTAGTTGTTTTCTCTTCCGCCTCTGTAAATTCTTCTTTTCCGCTAAGGTATTTTAGTTGGTTTTTTAAAACACCAGCGTGAAAATTTATAGTGCTACTGCAGTGTGGTTCGCTGATGAACAGGCCCCTAATTGCTGCCTGCCTGCCTGCTCTGCAGCTCCTTCGTGTGTATGTGGGTATGAATGAGAAAAATAAACCACATAGTTTGTGTGTGAGAGGAAGCTGAGTAGAAAGATCTGCATTCATTTACTATCTCCTTATGTGGTTTGGCAGCAGCGTTGTTGGTAAGAGGGTGTTCAACGGGCATCCGTCTGGACACGAGGAAGGCCTGGCACACCACGCAGCACCCTGCAAGGCTGCATGACGGTGGGATCAGAGCAGAAGCCTGCTAGGCTCCAGACAGCCAGTCTGTGCATGTGTCGATGCAAGCACATGTGTGTTTTTGCATGCATATGCACTACTGTGAGCACAGGGGCAATTAACGTAAAACCACACAAGCTTAAACAGCAACTAAAGGTTGGCTATTGTTTTGCCTGTCACTCAAGATGTGTTGACCTCTCTGTGTGGAGTTTCACCATTCATCACTCTGTCACATGCTTTGTCCGAAGCCTGTGTGTTCCCTAATCATTTTTTTGCACAAATTTAACACCAGGCTGTTTATTTGACCTCTGCGGTTGTTAGAGCTGTGAGGTGCGATCAAGTCAAGCTGAAAGCAACACAATAATGTCCACACCGCCATGGCAGAATGCCATACCTCCCTGTTCTCTGCTGGATAATAAGTGAACCGCCACGAAGCAGAGCTTGGTTTGCACTTGGACAGCACAACTCCCTTGGAAGATAATATTTTTGCTGGAAGTATTATTTGTTGGAAGCTAACATGGGATATTATCTCTTAAACAGCACCAGTGATGGAAATCATGTAATTGTGCTGAGGTTCAATCTGCCTGTGACTGTTATAAATTGAAAGCAAAAAATGTGGAAAAATGTATGTACAGTTTTTTTTTGTATAAAAATTTCGTTTTTTTTTTACAATGGTTACTTTTTCTTTACACTGAAAAGTAAGTGTAAAATATCAAACCTATGAACAAATTCAGTGATATCACATATCTAACGGAACACAACAAAAATAAATAGCCGCTAAAATTCACAGCGCAGTAGAATTTCATTCACAGCACAAGCCACAGACGTCAGTGAAACAGCAGCCACAGCAAAACCGTCATCTGATGGGGACGGGATAATCGTTATCCCTAATGTGATAGGGCATCTGTGTAAAAGAAAAGTATGATGAGTTCAGGTGTGTTTAAATGGCGGCTCCTTATATACAGCACAACACATGCAAGATTCATTCCAAACAAGCCCTCAAGTAAAAAGTGAAAAGTGGATTTTATTGTGCTTTAATCTGAAATGTATAAAAGAGAAACCTCTTAATGTTTTGCCCTCATTTCTGTAGACGGCCTGGATTTCTGTTTTTTTTAAAAGTAAAAATACTGCAGTGGGCTATGGACAGTGACTAGTGGCAAATGACAAAAAATTATAAAACATATGAAACAATTACTTAATATGCATTAGAAATGAAAAACAAAATACAGAAATTATTCATTAAATATGCCTGAAATGATTATTTTAATTTGAATATACGAGACAGAAATATTTCATAAATACGTAGATAAATTATTCCATGTTCTCGTGCTGAAGCAGATCATGCATTAGTTTAAACTGTCAACTTCAACTAGGGCTGCTTCTGTTGAGATCCTCACGTCTGATATGCTGCCTTTAACACCAAGTAAAGACTAGTTCATCCCAGTTTGCTTTGAATCTGGGTCAATATTTTCACTGGAACTGTGTTTTCTTCAAACTTTTTTCAAAAATTCTTGACGGAAAAAAGTAAACATTGCCAAAAGCTAACAAGCAACAGATTTGCTACGTTTCTCCTGACATTGCTTTAGCCTTACTCAGATCCTTCTACCATCAGTTTTTTTAACAAGTCCATCTTGTCTTGTTCTCGTAAACTTGAATGCCTGCTATCTAATCTTTGGAGCCTCAAAGACTTTCACAAAAAACACACAATAACTACTATCCAAGCATACCATCCACATTTCCTTTGACAGCTCTTGTGATTCTTGTGATTTTTTATCTCTTACTGTTATAAACGATGATGCAGAGATTTTCTGAAAGCAAATGACGGCGAATAGCAGAATTAAAGAAGGTGCAGCACTGAATGTTCTCATCTTTAGACCAGGTTTACTTATTAACTATAATCTAAACAGTCATACTGTTGAACTCTTTTGGTTCTGGTCATGATAGCTTATTTGAGTGCCAGAGAACAGTCGTTGTATTTATACTTGGCAAAAATGTTACATCACCTCCTGCATGACAATCTTAAAGGATAGCATGTATCACTCCTCTGTTTTTGACGGCAATAGCTTCTGGAAATTCCTGAAGATTTAGTTTGGATTCCAAACACTAGGAGATTATTTTCCAGTGTATTATGTATTGTATGTGCGAAAAAGAGGTAATTTTTTTTTCATATTTACCTAAAATACCCAACATTTTTCACTGCTTTATTTATTGTTTTTCAAAATTGACTTGATTCTTGAGAGATTTTTTTCATTTTTGACTATTGAATATGATGTAGTTTGCAAAACCGACTGCTGAGGAAGCAACAATCTGACTTGATGAGGTTGCACATTAGATCTGTAGGTATTTTTGCCAAAGAATTGATTAGTAAACCTATTTAGGACTTACGACAGTGAAATCAGTTTATTTAGCACATCTAAAAAAACAAATTCTAAATCCAGCCTTACAAGCTAACATCCTTCCATCCAGGTAAAAAAACAAATAACCTGGCAGGTGTTGGATATCTGAGTGTAAAGCCAAAGAAGTTAAAAAAGGTGCTACCTATCAACAGGGCTGGACTGGCCACCCTGCCCTTATACACACACGCATGTTCACACCCACGCCTAAATGCATGGGCACAAGCCAAACGAATTTGTGCGAACACACAAACACACTTATAGTAAACTCCAACTAAAACTTCACCTGGAGGACCTACTGTGATTTCTGAGGTTGGAATATACAGCAACTTTACCGCTGTATTTGCTATAGTACTAAAGTAATTAAGATAGTAGAGCCAAGGTTAGAGCTTTACGTAGTCATATGATGTAAAAATATCAACTGCCTTATGCCGGGCAATACTAATACTAATAAAACAAAAAAAATTACAAAGTCATTTTTGCTTAAGATTAACAACACAAAAAAAGATTGCGAGATATTCTCACTCATGGTTTTCAAGATCCAACTACAGCAAGTCACCCAGTCCTAAATTAATACTATACCATTTTATTGCCACTTGTAGGTGGGATTTTCTTATTCTAAAAAACACTATGTGTAAAACAGATTCATTCATTCAGATACAAACACAACTAATAGCAGCTTATGCATCATGTTAACAGAGCTAAACGGGATGATGTGTTGTAATTTAACAGAGCATGCATTTTCTCAGTGTTATGGTGTTTTTTTTGTTTTGTTTTGTTTTTTGGCAGGGTTAGGGTAATATGGTACTATTTAGTGGATTTTATTTGGAATTTGACATGCAAAAAGAGTTGGCAAACATCGTTGTCCATTTCTTCAACTTAGTTAACTTGAATGACCATGAACTGAATTTTCCCTTCATTCCTTTCTAATATTTCGGATTTCTAGAGAACGATGTTTTTAAACGTTATAGTTAGAAGTGGATTATCAGTTCTTGACATCAACCAATGTTGTGTGTCATCCAGGACATATCACTAAACAATATCATATCTGCCTGTATATTAAACTGTTGGCATGCTGTCATGGTTATAGCCTTCAGTCAGAGGCCTCTTTAGGTTTGCTACAAAAAAACTTTGAATTAAATTGAACTTGAGTAGCAAATCCTTACTTATGGTTCAGATTAGTTCTTATATCAGTACTGTGTCCTTCATTTCAGAAATCCAGGAAATTCAAAATGTTTACAAATGAGAGCATCCCAACCCATGCTGATAAAAACATGGTAAACGCACTATAATGCTGACAAGAAGTCACAGTCCGAATATTGATAAATATTGATAACATTTATAGTCAAAACATACCTTATTTAAATCATTGTTAAATGTTTCCTTTTTCCTTAGATTAAAAGGCTTTATATAATTTTTTGCAGTAAGTATGCTACAGTTTTTGTCGCTGGAGTCGTTTACCTTAGAATTTGCAGCAGGTGCCACAGCCAATCTTGTTGGGGCAGCAGCCACAGCAGAAACGGCAGCGACGGCCGCGCACCTGGACTGACTCATAAGAAGTCTGTGGGACATGAGGAAGCTTTCAGTAACACTTTATTCACTATCACTTCAAAGTAAACACTCTCCTTTAGTTATCTAATTCAGCTGTCCTCTGGCATATCCTGACCCAAATCAAGTAAGTCATAATCAGTCAGCCCCCTCCGTCAGCTCCCTGTGAACAGATTTGTACATTTAGAATCAACATCGTAATATTTAGACTATAAAAAGGAGAGTTCTGATGGAGTTCTTACCTCAGCAGCTGGGACAGCAGAGCTTTTCTGGACGAGGATGAGAGCCACAGCAACTGCAACATTAAACGTGTTCATTTTGTAGAGGTTGAAGTATTTAAATCTAACAAATTTGCTCAGGTTTAGATATCAGTTTCTTAGTTTTCCTTTTTGGTGAGTGGATACAAGAAAAGTTGCTGGTATTTATAGTTGATAAGGGAGATGTTGCATCATACCCAGGAACACTTATGCGAACATCATGGCATTTCCCACTGCACATATGGTGGGAACAGGGGAGGGACTTTTATAAATAATTTATGGATTTAGTCAAAAGACTCTGTTTTATTGGTTTACATTCAAAAAGGTGAATGTAGTTTATGTAGTCATCCTTTTTCATGAAACCAACCAAACACTTTCAACGTTCCTTTTTTTTATTTGTTTTGATGGAACCCTAACGTAAGGTTGAGGAATCTGAGCCACAGTAGAACAGATTGTACATTTAGAGTTGCTGCTTACAACTTCCCGCATTTAGTAGTTAACAAAACATGCATGTAAATGCCCCACAGTTTTAGATAGATAGATACTTTATTGATCCATAGGGAAATTCAAGGCATCCAGCAGCAGACACACAAAGCACACAGACATCACAAAAGAAGCACAAGATAAGACAATAAATACAAATCTACAACATAAAGGGTCAAAATGTAGAAATGAAAAAATGTCTGTGCAATGTGTAAAAATAGAGTCCTTTAGAGTCTGTGTAACGGAGATAGTGGTAAACCATTTGCTGTGCATATTGAGAAGGTGACTGATATCTACCATATTGATAAGAAATAATTTACACAGTGCAAAGTATGTAAACATGAGTGACTGGAATGAAAGAGTGTCATAGAGTCCTCCCTTCGCTTTACTGGGAGAAGTTGAACAGTCTTATGGCCTGAGGGACAAAAGCCTTTCTTAATCTGTCCGTGGAACAGGACTGGGACAGCAGTCTGCCGCTGAATGAGCTCCTCTGCTTGGGGATGGTGCTGTGCAGAGGATGTTGAACATTGTCCATGATGTTCAGGAGCTTGCTGAGAGCAAGCTTTTATATTTCTCTTTCAGAAAAAACAAAGCAGTCTGCAGGCTGTTGATAATGATTTTATATTCAGTGCTTTTGTCTGACTGACACATAAAAAACATCATCATTTTGGAATTTCTGTTTCTTACATTTGTTAATATATGTGAGATGCACATAAATATAAACATCTTATTGCAAAAACACCTTAACTACTATTATGAAGGGATGGTTGTGTCACTTAAATAACTGCTTTGGGGGTAAATAGGTGTTCTTGTATCAGAGAAAGGAAATACTTTACTGTCTTTAAAATGCTATTGCTTAACAACAGAAAACCCAGCTTCACTCCTTTTATGTGAAAGGTCTGCTAACCTGTTGCTCAGGGAAATACCTGAACTTTATCATTGTTGGTATACAGGGCTTCATTTGATGACATATGTTGGAATTTTTGCTGTTTTAAGTAAACAAAAATTATTTTCTACATCTTTAAAACTCAAATGTCTCTTGGTCTTCATGCAATAATAGTTTTTTTAATATTATATTTTGTCATTGTAAACAGTTTGTTTTGTATAAAGCTAAGTAACATGTTAAAAATATACACTTTAATCCACATGTGAGTTATTCTTTTTACCTAGGCCCTGGTTAAACAGTCTCTGGGTCAAAGGATTTAGATACATAAGCCCAATGGGGTTTGCATCAATGTACTTGTTTACAGTTTATTAATCAAGAAAGTATTTTTTTTCCTTTATTTTTCATTGATTTTATTTATTAGAGGTTGGTTTGAGTTGCAGTTTGAATACAATAAGATCCAAAATACAGATTTATTGAACAAGGAAAGCACAACTGAGAGAGTTAGTGTAGGCATTAAGCTTTGAACACATAAGAGGTTCGTTGCTGATATAAAAAGAAGGCAAAGGATAACAAAATAGTGTAAATAGAGCAAATTTGAAGACACAAAAAAGTCTACCTAATTTAAATTTTAACAAATATTTAGTGTAGAAAAGTAAATTATGTCCTGCTAAAAATCAGCTCAAACTTTATTGGCATTAAAGAGAATTCCTGTTATTCTTGGGTTTAAGGGACAACTAAAATGATTAAACAACTGAGACCCATCTAAAAATAATTGGACCTACCAACTGTAATCATTCAAACAACAATATATCTTAATCTACATTAATATAAATAATGGACACTATTTAGCTGGCTTTTAGTTTTCATTTCATTTAATAACTGACTAACTTAACTAAAACTATGAAAATTACATAACCTTCTCCTTGATCCTTTTTCCCTTAAAAAAATCAAATGGTAATTTCATGTATAGGATTAATAATTGATTAATTAAGAATGGTGTGAAGCTTTTTGTGTTTGAAAACACTTGTTGTATTTTGTATAAACTTAATCCAGTGAGTATGATTTGTAATATTGTTGATTATATTTAGGGGCTGTAGGGACCCCATTAAAATCAGTTGATACACCTAAACGGATATTCTTGAAATTAACAAATAAATAAATAAAAAACAGAGGTAGAAGCAGAAAAATGCAAGTTCCACAAAACCTCTACAGCCTTCCTCGGGTATATCTTCGAGGGCGGGCTGATCCGAGCTGACCCCACCAAAGTCCAAGCAGTTACCGATTGGCCCTTTCCTGATTCCAGACGCCAGCTACAACGCTTCCTTGAGTTCGCTAACTTTTACCGCCGTTTCATACAGAACTACAGTCAGACAGTTTCCCCACTCACCGCTCTCACTTCCACCAAGAGAACCTTCATCTGGACTCCTGAAGCCGACAAAGCCTTCAACGACCTAATGACCCGTTTTTCTCAAGCTCCCGTCCTCTTTCAACCCGACTCTTCACAACAGTTTGTCCTAGAAATGGACGCCTCTGACCTGGGAGTATGAGCAGTCCTCTCCCAGAGATCTGAGGAGGACAGCAAACTCCACCCCTGCGCCTTCTTCTCCCGACGTCTCTCCCCCGCTGAGAGGAATTACGACGTGGGAGACCGGGTACTTCTAGCCATAAAACTGGGGGGTACTGTCAGCGTGAGTTCTTTAGTGCATTTCAAAAGTTGTCCACGGGGGGTCGTCTGAGCTCCTCTGAGTACCTTCTCCACCAGCGCTCCTGCCAAGTTAAGGCCATCAGCTGAGAAGTACAAGAGGAACGGTGGATCAACTACACAGCGCCTGAGTATTAGTTGCTTATGATAACACTTAGTCCTCAGTGCCACTCTTTAGTGTTGTTGCTCTCCAGTTTTGATATCTCTAGTTTTGTCATTTTGTAGTTTAGTTCTATATGTCTCAAGTTCTCCAGTCCTTTAGTTATTTATTTGATACTTTGTTTTCTTTTTGTGCCCTCACTGTCTCCTGTGCTACCCCCAGGTTACAACCATCTCAGTGCTCACTCAGTGTCACAATTCTCACTGGTCATACAAACCACTGGTCTCACCATTCCGCTGGCATAGCTAGGTCTGCTCGCTCCAACAACTCCATCCGCCGTGCTCACCCCCTAGACAGCCTTCCATCAGGATCTGCCTAAAGGACTCACCACTCACTCCTCCTGGCGTCAACCTTCCATCACCAAGTAAGACCGTTCCACATTGCTTCACGTTCTCCCTGGATCACCTCACCAGTTTACTTACCCTTCAGTGGTCTCCGGTCTCCCACGTCTTTTCCGTCCTCCACAGAAGTCTCCCACTGATCTGTTCCGTGTCTGCTGTCTCTAGTCCCCTGCCGTGCCTGCCATCACAGTTCCTGGATTCATACACATTCCAGCTTTCAATAAACTCATATTATTGTACTCCTGAGAGTCCTCTGATTTTGTGGGTCCGAAGCTTAAATACTATGACAATGTCTGACTAAACATATATTTATTATGTTTGAATTAATATTCACTCTACCATAAAATAGGTAGGAAACAGGAAAGATGACCAAATTAATTGTTTAATCTTTTGAATGGAAACAGAACATGTGCACCGTTGTGTCGCTTTTCCAGATGCAGAACTATCTTGTTACAGTAAAACAAAACTGAACAGGTGATCTGTTGTAACAGGTTATGTCAATATAGATCACCCATATGACATCTATAAAGTTCATACTACTAAAACATTTTAAGACTTCCACTTGTCTGTTAGGTGTCTGCCAGTGGAGGTACTTTTTTCTGTTATTTATTTGTTTTTTTAAGATTACAGGAGATTGGAAGAATGATGCGGATCTCTATGGTTTCATCCAATACCTAACATAATTTATCATATTTATATGTATTCACATTCAATACGAAAAACCAAAATTAGCCTTTTTTTTAAATATAAAAATGCACATATGAGACATTACCAAATTAATACAATTTATTGTGAAACAAGTATTTTTTAAGCACGGCTTGGTTTCCCCCTTTTGAGTTCAGCTCAGGTTAGGTAACCAGTACTCAGAAAGAAGTTTAGTTTGACAAATAGTTCTGTTCAAAAAAATTTCTCACACCCTTAAAGCAACCCATTTAAAGCTGCTAATAACCTTTAGCAAAAATGTTAGGATGACATTTTTTAAAAATAAATTCTTGTACAGTAACTTCATTATTTGTTAAGGTGGAAGTATCTGCAGGTTTGTGCTGAGTTCCTCAGAATTTGCAGCAGGTCCCACAGCCAATCATGTTGGGGCAGCAGCCGCAGCAGAAACGGCAGCGACGGCGGCGGCGACGCATCTGGACAGACTTGAACATCGTCTGCGGGACATGAAGGAAGGTTTCACTAAAACCTCATCCACTTTTACTCCCAATTAAACAGAATCTTGGACTTAATTAATTTAGTTAGCCTACATTGAGGGAGTCCTCTGGCATATCCGGATCCACAGCTAGCAAGCTGTCTTCAGTCGGCGCCTCCATCAGCTCAGGACCCTGATAAACAGTTTTTTACTTTTAAAAACCAAACTCTTCACACTTTGAGAAAATATATATCTCAAATGAGAGTTTAGATGAAGTTCTTACCTCAGCAGCTGGGACAACAGTGCTACTCTAAACACAGATGAACGTGATAAGGATCATGGCAACTGCAACTGTGAAGGTTTTCATTTTTGAATGGCTGAAGTGTTTAAATCCAACTGGTTTGCTCTAATCTCAGTGATAGTTCTTCACTTCTCCAGTGTGATGGCAGAGTAGGAATGTGGTGGGATTTATAGTCAGTAAGGTAGTTATTGCATCATTTGTGAATGCATGTATGGATTCATCCCGGCATTTCCCACTGCTAACCTGAACTGATAAGAGTAACAAACTGGATAGACGATGGGAACAAAAGAGATATTTATTTTCAAGAGACTGCATTTTATGAGGATTTATTTGTGTAATGCTGACATTTTACTCATAGTTTAGAAAGGGAAATACAATTTTTCCAAAGGCAATAAAGTCACTCTCAGTAAACAGTAAAAATATCTAAATATGTGTGATCCTTTCCAACTAAGTAAAACATGTTTTTGTTTACTATTCTTTTGAATTGATAAGAGAACCTAACCATGTGTTGGGTAATCTCAAATATTCTCAGTGATAAGCCAATAGTGCTCACTGAGAAACAATTACAGCATAGGACTATCTTGCAATACTTTAATCATAATAATATACATATCTGTGATTCATTTAAACCTAATTTTAATGACCTAATTATACAAAAATATTTTTGATAACCTTCTAAAATGACCTGAAACACAACACAAATGTTCATTTATTCTCATTTTTATTTGTTTTTGGTTATCATTAAAGAGAAAAAAATGATTTTTACATTCCAAACAATAAGTAGCATTTGTCAAAAGAAAATTAGAAGAGAAAAAGATGCTACAAATCTTTTACTCTGCACATGCACTTACTTCCCCAAGTTCAGATGAAGCATCAGAAAATAGGGGAAAAGCCCTTTACTAGGCACTAACCTTGTAGCAACAGTGTACCTATCCTATGTTGCTATAAGTTCAGTATAACAACAAATCTCTAAAGGAATGTTTCTAACACCTTGTCATATCTGCAGGATGAAGAATTAGGCATTTTTAAAAAAGGAACAGTTTAACTATTTGATTGTTTTTGAAACGCACACACGTTAGGTTATCTCTGTTGTAAAAGTCTTAACAAGTACATCTTGGGCAACTCATGATATTCCCAACTTTATGTTGTGTTCTTGCACATGACCTATAAAAATATTTCCATCATTGCTGCTTGTAAACAAAAGTCTGTCTTGCTAGAAATGGAGAAATTCTGACTTCAACTTTTACCATTTGTATGTCTTACCAGATACAACTATTTTTTCTTTGATAGATGAATGGATAGATGGATGGAAATATAATTTTTTACTCATCCTATGGAAAAGTTGAAGGCTTATTGTCTCTTAATACTTAGGCTTATCTTCCAAAATAATTTCAGCTCAACTTTATAGTTAGTCTACATTCATTTTTCATATAACGATAATGTTCTATCCTAACGTTCTATCGGCAGAACACAGACGATGTCAGGCAACTTAAAATTTTCACTTCTAAATTAACTAAGGATGCAGCAACGTTCAAATTACCATAAATCAATGCAATCACGCTTCTAGATTTGCATATCAAATTGTAACATTTTTGGTAATAGGTATTAAAAATCAAATAGCACTATAAAGATTAAGAGCCCGTTATCTGTAAAATCTCAGAATGTACTCTGTAAACAAGGTGAATTCAAACCTAAAGTTTTCAACTCCAAATAAAAAACCCCCCAGCTCTTTCAAGTAATCTCCCAAGATCTCAGCAAAAAAAAAAAAAAAATAAATGTCTGTGGCAGACCATACATTTTTTTCATCAATTAAGCAACTGCATTCAGCACCGGAATGAAAACTGTTGCTTTTTTGCCGTCTATCGCTTAATTGAGGTGATTGACTTTGGTTGCTGCTTCCCATAAAAGAGGAGCTACTAGGTGTGGTGATATATCAGTTCCTTCCGATTTCTTTGCAGATTTACAGGAAGCTTTTTTCTCTCTCCTCTCTTTCCAACTGTATGCATCAGCGGTTGTGTTTCTCTAACCTGTGTGATCTAGGCAACGTTAATTTAATCACTCTGATAGGCAGGAAGGCCTTTGTCTCATAAGTTGAACTGTCTACATTCAATTAAAGCTTTGCTTACTCTCAAATCCAATTCCAAGATCACTTACAAATTTTGACCTTTTGAGACGTTTGCAACTATTTATGAATATCTTCAAACTTACTGTAAAGCATAAAAAAACTATCTTTTCAGCACTAATGTTCTACAAAGGTTTGACAGTATTTTCAATAGTAAAGGGAATTTGCTTTTTGGTATGTCTCTGTCAGTTTTTATTTTCTTTAGAAGACCAGCTCTCTTTTGTGCTATGAAGTTATCAAAATCTATTTTTTTTTCTATTATATGGTTAAAAATCAAAAGCCAAAAGATGACTGCAACAAATCAGTCTCTTTCATTGCTCCACCTTTCATTCTCCCAGTACATAAGTTTCTCTCCTCCGTTCACTCTCTGCCAAATTTCTGTCCCAAAGGTTGGTGCTGGGTTGTTTGAGAGAAAACCAAACGTAACAGCAAAAAGTTTTGCTCTTGGATTCTTCTGCATTTACCTCTATCCATCATCTCATCAACTCATCAACCATTACCCTGACGCTGGTGACAAAAAAGTATCCTCATATTAATATGCTGTCAAAAATATTTTTCATTGATGCATGATACTTTTAACAGCAAACTTCAAAAGCAAGCCTTAATCTACTCTTTTAAGGACAAACCTTGTAATCTGTTGTAAAGTACCATGTCATGCCAATCCCAACATGAAGAAGCACTAATGAAAAATGTATCGTGGGGTAAAATTTATTATGAAAACAATTCTTACAACTTTAGTCAAATCATTTCTGTAAGCCAAAACATTATGATCAATGCACATTATGCAATAGTAACAATGTTTGCTGTGATTATACTTTGCGGTACGTGTCTCCGGATGTTTCCCAAGCAATTCGGATGACAAAAGCAAAAGACATGTGCTACACCCTGAAAACAATGAAATCCAGTTACATCCTTTAAAAGCAATTTACTGTTGAACTGCAGTTAAACATGACCAAATAGTATGTTATTTGTTTTATGTAGTTGAAGTATGTTGTTGGCTGTTTTGAGGCTTCTTAGAATCTGCAGCAGATTCCGCAGCCTCTCATGTTGGGGCAGCAGCCACAGCAGAAACGGCAGCGGCGGCGGCGCATCTGCGCTGACTCGTATGGCATCTGTGTGGTGACAAAATTGAGATTTAATTTAAAAGAATAAATCAATGAGAAAAGGTCATTTTAAATATAACAAACTTTGTGATTTAATTTGAGTAGTAACCCTACATTTGATGCAGGGTTGTTGTGTGTCTATGTTATTTAAACCTGCCATTTTTCTTTAAATGTTATTTAACAAGTAAAATGTGTGTTCTTGTAAACAAAAAAGAGAAAATTATATTGATTCCAAATCTAAATCTTTAGAGGTTTTGGAAAGAAGAATATACAGGCTACCTTCCAGGAGTCCTCTGGCATGTTCTGACCAACATCAACCGGGCTGCCATTAGTCAGCCCGTCCATCAGTTCTGGTCCCTGTAAAAATGATTTTGTTAATATACATACAGATTAACATCCTCCTCAAAATAATTCGATTGTCAACCAAGTTCTTACTTCAATGAGCAGATCAGCAGAGCTCTCCTGAATGCCAATGACGGTCACCATGATGGCAACGGCAACTGCAAGAGTGAACGCCTTCATCCTGTTGGTCAGGCTTTCTTGGTTTTCAAAATCAAGTGGAGTTGCTTTGATTTCGATGTCTGAATGTGACAGGAATGCAGGTATTTATACAGACTCTGGTTGCTGTTGCAATGGGGTGATTTTCAACTCTGCGATTGAAAGAGCAGAAGTGAGGCCTTTCAAAAGAATTGCAAAGGCAAAGAGTTCAGAAGTTTAATTTCAGTTTAAAAAAAAAAAAACGTGATAAGTTTGGAAATACAGTAAGACTTCTTTCTTCCTTCTTTCTTTGGAGCAATGGGTCAAAAAAGTGTGCAAATACTTTTTAATTTACAGCTTGTGGTTATGGATCAACTAACTTCTTAAAAAAATTTTTTTTGCAAATCTCTGAATTTTTTAAATAGTCAAAAATAGAAAATAGATGGACTGTTTAATGACATCATGGAACATCCCAGTCTGAAATACTGCTGATGAATGAAAACATGATCGGCTTCAAGAACCAGCGTAACACAGTGAAAATTAGAGCAGCCATGGTCACAATAAGCATGGTCATTTTGACTGGATGTTTTGCACACATGAATGTAGGGTTAACTAGCCACTCTGATTGGCCGTAGGTTTGTGCATGATTGTTTGTACAGTTTGTCTCTGTTTTGGATTGCAGCATAGATGTCTCGCCTAATGAATCCCCCTATGGATTCTGTATAAAAGCTGAAAAATGTGTTAACATTTGTTTGATAGTATTATTACAGTGTGTTAAGCCAGGTTCACATACGTGGAGATGTCAGTTTTTTCCAACTATAATTTTTTAGCTTCAGTGTAGTATACGGCCAAATAATTAGTTGGTTGCATATGTGTGAGCACCGTTAAACTTTTCTTTCATTGCAACATTTAACCTGCCTTGATGGTAGGATTGCAGCAGACACGTTAGCCAACTGTACCTTGCAAATATTTTATGAAGTTGTTGCATTGTGAGGACATCTCATTTCTCCTCAGGCCTCATCAGGTGACCCGGAGCCAGCTCTTTTTCTTTTAGTCAGTCTGTTCATATAACATTTTGCATGCAGGCTTGGACTGAAGATGTTGGTTAAATTTAAACTTTTATTTTGGATGTTATCATCCTAACATTGTACCTGCAATTAAGGCAAAGACTGATATGCATCGGCCAGTGTTTTGTGTTCTAAATTTTGATTATTGAGATAACTTGGCTTTGTTTCATATCAGAAGGCTGACAAAGAGTTAAAAAGTATGATTTAGCATTTTTTTTAAACCTTTCTATACTTTACGAAACATAAAATGGTGTATTTATTTAAAGAGGTGATTCAAGTTTAAAGATCCCGCTTTGCTAAATGATAAAGTTACCTAAAACAGTCAAGAAGTATGTATTTTTTGCTAAACTAAACACAGTTTTACATTTGGTCCGGTTACAACATGACATAATTCTTGACTGTCACACTATTTTATATAAAAAGATTTTCCAAATTGTTTGAAAAACAAAACTCACTCAGCAAATGTAAAAGGATGTATTTAGCCTCTGAGTCATTACAATGTTGAAGTTTTTCTGCAATTACAGCTTCAAGTCCTGGTTGTTGCAAGGTTGAAGAACCCTAGAGACAAGATTTCAAGTTTTTTCCAGACTACATGTGAGTTTAGGGACCAGATGTTGTTTCAGTAGGTATACAAATGCTCGATTCTCCTAAAGTTTAAAGTTCGTACTTCTAACCTAAATCTGCTTTTAGCTATTTTAAACCTTTGTCCCTGACCTTTCTGCTGTGTTCCTTGGTTTTTAGCTGACCATTGCTCTCTAACAAACCAGTGAAGGGTTCACAGAGCAGCTATATTTATCCTGACATTAAAATAAACCCTGATAGAGTAAATTTACTTGCTAGGGGAGTCTTAAAACTAAGTAGTGGCACTGAATTTGTGTCAGAGTAAAGGGATATAAACACTTGCACATATCACACATGTTAGATTTTTTTATTGTAAATTCAAATAAACTATGCATACATAAGAAATATATTGGGTTGTTATTTGTTCTTAAAGACATGCATTTATCTTTGTGCTTTGGAAACCTATGGTTTCCAAAAGGAAACATAAATGTAAGGTATATTACTTTCCAAAACTTCCATCTTTTAGTATATTCTTAAAGCAAAAATGCAAAAAAATAAATAAATAACAAAAGAGCAAGTAAATTTAACCCATCTTATTCCATAAAAATGTTGTTGCTTTTATAGGAACAGTTTTTCGTTGAAAATTGTTCCTCTAAAATTGTAGAAAGAGAAATGCTCTAAACACGGTTAAAAAAATGGTAACAGTTCTTTTGACATATTTCTGTTGCTGCTGTTACAAAGCAAGAAATACAAGTTGCTTCAGTGCATAGTGATAGTGATGAAATAACAGCAACTCCAGTCAGTTTAAATCTTAGTATTTTAGTCATATTGAGTAATCAATATCAGACTAAGTTCATTAGATTTTGACCTGGCCAGTTTCTTTGACCCTCATTCTCATATCACATTTTATATTATTATATAGTTAATTTTTTAGCTCACCTTTATTATGCCATTATCATACGTCTATTGTTCCATTCCAATTTTTAAATGACGCATTTATTTTTCTTCGTTTTTGCACACATTATGAAACTCAGTTTTGAATTATCTCTGGCCTTAAAGTCCCTTCTCCAAGTCTTCTGAGGTATACAGTTGTGGTGTCTTTTTATTTTTTATTTCAATAATATTAAATGCGATCGAAATTATGTTCTGACTGAGGTCACAAATTAATCTTCATCCTTCCTCATGTTCTTAACAGAGATTATACTCCAATGAGACAAAGCTTCCTTGTAAAATAAAGCAACAAAATAAAATCAAACTCATCTAGTCTCTAATAGGTAAATACATCACATAGTATTGCAGGATTAAGGGCTTGGCTAGTTTTGGCCAAACAAAATCCAATTAAATTCTACCCAGACTAGGCCCATAGATATTGTTTTCAGGCCCAGATTATCAATACTAATTTACACCAATTAGAGGCCAAAAACAAAATAAACCAGGTATATTATTTTAATAAAACTTTCCATTTCCCCATCTTAAGACCAACATTTGAGTCCTACTCTTTCACCTCTGACTCTGCACTCTAAATGATTAGTAGTGTAATTTTACATTTTAGGCTTTTGTTTAACATCTACCAAATCCATTTTATTGCGTTGTTTGTTTGTTTGTTTCTTTCCTACTCCTGTACTTAAACTAAATAAGTAAATAACGTTTTATATTGGATTCTTATATTGGTGTTTCCTTGTAGGCCACTGAAGAAAGAACCTGACCCTTGGCCAGTCTATCTTGGCCTCACGCACCCCTAATTTCGGGTTGGGTTCCAGTCCAGCTCGGTGTTAAATCTAAATTGTAGGTTTTGCCAACCTTTTGTGCATATTTGTTTTAATGCATTTTCAACATTTAAGCTTGTGGCACAGAAGTGTGGGAAATCCTGCTGGTACACCCCAACTAAAACCTTAATTTTTATGCACTTTACACATATAAACATGGATTAAAGGTTGCATTTAACATTAGGACACATTCACACAGCTATTGGGGGGCTGAAGGTGTTGAATGATTTTTACCTGTTCCTGCACCTACATAGGTTCTGTAGATTTTGTAAGGATGTACTTTAGTGAAGGAATGGAAAGTCATGCTTTAGGGTTAATTGTTGGGTTTGGCAAACGTCGTTGTGTGCTTGGTTTCTTGCTGGCAGCCTTTGGTTCTCACTTGTGCCTCTTTGGGCTGCTGGGGCTGAACAGGGCTCAGGTGGATTCTACACTACTTTCTTACGTTATGAGATAGTACTGTGCCCTCCGTTCATTTTTTTTCTAATATCATTCTGGCCACTTCTGGACCTGCTGCTAACAGGCTATGTTCTCTACAGGGGTTTCATCATGTTGGGTTTTCTTGCTTCAAGGGGCTTGTGCAGGTGCATTGCCATCAGGGTGACTGATCTTAAGGCTTATAATGTGCAAATGGGCGCGTCTAAGTAATGAATTGAGCTAAAAACAAACATTCATACATGCACACAAGCTAAAAACTGTTTCATATTTCATAATGTGACCCCAAAAAAATATTTATTATTAAAATAATTCAATCAACAGTCAATCATGGGACTAAAACACCACGTTAAGATTTCCCACTCGTAGAGCAAAACTGAACGACCATCTGTAGGCTAGATTTTCCATATTGATGCCTTATATTGTGAGACAGGACAAATCAAAGACAGAAAAGATCGATATGTGGGGAAAAAAAACAGAAAAAGCACCCCTGAAAGTATCTGTTTTGCTTATCAAACATGTTATTCTGAATCAAGAATTTGTTCATGTCTTTATTGTGTTATCCTTTGGTGTATTGTGCTTCATTCAGGGAAGGCCATGCGTTGTTGCCCAACTTTGCCTAAATTAAATCCTGCTTATTAACAGCATCAGCCAAAATCCTCCTATCTGGTCTTAATTAATATACATCATTTCACACTTTGCACTGAGAAATCTATATAGTTTAGATAACTCCATCAACCTTGCATATATAGTTCCAGGTATTCAGACTTTCTCCCACAGTACAAAGTTTTGTTTCTTCCCATTTGCTTAGTTTGCCACCCTAAATTACCCTAAGGTTGAAGTTTGTGCGTGCAGAAATGTTGGCCTCTACTGTAACCCTGCAACAGGTTCAGTTGCAATATGGTAAAATCTTAATTAGACAGTTTTGTAACATCAGAATTTCCTGGAACCTGTTTTTACTCAAGGTTGTAACTGTGAAGCACTTCTCTCACTCAGAAAACATGAAATATTAAGCAATATTTATTCCCTAGTTACTATTTCCCCCAATACATAGATTTATTCTGTATTCCTGTTTTTTTCCCTCCTTCCTTGTCTTGCACTTAACACTGCAGTCATGAGCAGTGAGACACTTTGACACAATGCTGGGAACTATGCCAAAACATGTGTAACACAGGAAGAAAATCCATAGCAGAAGCAATGTAATTAGTCCAATAAATGTTTTCGCTTGGATGTATTAGAAACAAAGCAGGGCTTATTATGACGTGCAGTGGTTTAACTGGGAGCGGATCATGTCCTTGGCATTGAGTCAAAGGGCATTGCTTTTCTGTGCCAATTAAGTAATTTAACAAGAGCAAAAAAATGTGTTTCACTTTTATAATAAAGAACATATTCCCTTCGTCTCTGGTTCCTCATTGAAATATATACAGGGTCTGGCAAAAGTATTCAAACCTGTTGAAGGTGTTTTACATCTTGTCATGTCAAAACACTTAACTTTAACATATTTTAATGGTAATTGTTATGATGAGCCCTACAGTAAGTAGTTCATAATTATGATATGGGATGTAAATTTATACAGGATTTTAGAATATTTTATAATGATGTGCGCTGTTTGCCACAGTCCGATTACCATTCTTTCTTTTTGTCAACGCGTTAAACTGCCTACTCTAAATAAGTAAATAACGTTTTATCTTTAATCCTTATATTAGTGTTTCCTTGTAGGCCACTGAAGCCCGAGCCTGATCCCTGGGAAGTCTATCTTGGCCTCACCAGGCCTTAATTTTCGGGTAGGGTTCCAGTCCAGCTGTGGTGTGAAATCTAAACTCTAGGTTTCGCCACCCTTTTATGCACATTTATTTGAATGCATTTTCAACATTTAAGCTTGTAGCACTGAAGTGGAGGAAATCCTGCTGGTACACCCCAACTGAAACCATAATTTTAATGCACTTTACACATACACACGGATTGATGGTAGCATTTAACATTAAGACACATGGCCACAGACAGGGGGAGTCAGGGGGATTTTGTAGGGATGTCATTTAGAGGTGGAATTGACAATCATGTCTAATGATTAATCTTGTGTTGGTTTGGCAGTGCAGCTGCAGGTTTTTGGGGCTTGATTCATGATGGCCAACAGGTTAAGTTCATACATGATGCAAACTCCGAAATGGGCAAAAATAAAAAATGCTGCAAATAACAAAAACCAGGGTGAGTCTAAAACTAGAGCCACAAACTCTGGTAAACACAGTCTTTTATGATTTAACTGCATATCCAAAACAAAGTTGGGGGAAAAAATAAAAGGTACCCATTTACTGTCTTCGACAATAATATTGATCAATCAAACTCTATTTTGGTGATCACATAATTTATCTTTCTTTTCCCTCCGTTTTTTTTCAGAGTTTGCATCATTTATGCGAGTTTCACAGTTGTAAATGATGTAGAATGTCAATTAAAAAATTATAAGATTTTGAATCAGATCTAATATTAGATTTTATCTCTGAAGTGTTGAACGTTGGTTTTCATCAACACATACTTCTAAGCCAAAAAGTTCAGGTTTGTTTACATGTGAACATAAAAGGGGCTTTGCTGTGTTTCACGTGGGGCTTAATGGAAACACAACTATTTTTTTTAACCTGTTACTACATAAATGTATTCACAAAAAAATCTATACAAATGTTTCTTTTTGTTTCTGCTGTCAAGCAAATGCTACCATTAATATTAATTGTTGTGCAGTATGCAGTGTGTATGGAATTGTTTGGAATTGGCATCAACCAGAATTATCCAAACATTATCCAGTTTAGTTAAGTTAAGATTGCTGCCGATCTAGCAAATGTTTTTATTAATATTTTTTTTTTTTACAGTTTTACTGACTTATTCAAATGGATACAATGAACATATTACGATAATTTAATTTTCGTAATAATTTAATAAGTTAATTATCTTTTGTTCTCAGCAAAAGAAAATGAATGTTGAACATTTTTACTAAATCAAAAGGGTAACTCAATTACTTTCAAGAACCGTCCAAAAACATTTTCAGTATTGCTGGTTAAACAGCTTTAGAGGACCCCTGAAACTGTTTAAGTGTTTCTAATGGAACAGAAAATTGGCATCCTTGTTTAAGTATGAGCTGAGAAAACAAATTTTAAATCTGTAATTCCTCCACTGGTAGATGCAAACACACACACAAAGTCCTGGTTGGGCTGTATGTTTTAATGGGCTCTCCCAGTCAGTGCCCCAGTGATAGATGTGGCTTTCCAGATGAATGGGGCTAAAAGGGTGTCAGGCAGATTTGCTACTGGGTGTTGGCCGAATCAAATTATTGCCACATGAATGACATGTATGCTCTTCATTAAGAATGAATCAGGGTGTACAGTAGCTTGCAAAAGTATACATACCCTGCAAACCCAAACTTCAGGGTTATTTGCTTATGATATCACACAAACAGAGATGATGCAAATACATAAAAGAAGGTCCTCAGACCAGATAATTCCAAAAGTTTTATTTTGGTTAAACAACCCTGGAGTTCACGGCCATTGAGCTGACAGGATTTACATTGCTCTGCAGCGGCAAATTTCTACAATATTTCTACTATTACTGCATATTATATCCGCAATGTGCTTTATGTTGGGCTATCTTAGTTGTTACAATCCCAAATACAGCTGGTTCCCACTACTTCCTTTTTAAGTGGTAAGAGAGAAAATGACTTGTTTTAGAATCGCTACACCGCCTCTCAGTCTGTCAAAATGCTTTCTTCAAAAGTGGGAAGAAAACAGATCCTAACCATAAAGCTAGATCTCCAATTAAACATCTCAAATTAAACAACATAAAAAAACTACAAAAGGTACCTACTACTTGTTGATTTTTTTGAGGACCTGTTAACACAAACATTTGATCAGCCTTTTAATAAGTAGCAACATTGCATTTAGGCCTTTGGACATGTAGGTGAGGTGAAGATGTTTTGCTGAAGTTCAAACAGGCCATCACAATGGGGAAAACGGGCGATTTAAGTGTCTTTGACCTTTAAGGCAACAGTATTTCAAATAAACACGTACAAATAACCATGGTATAGTAAACACCATAATTAAATGCACAACATGCTGAATCTTGGAGCATACTGACTGTAGTACACACCTGTCAGCTAAGAACATGAAACTGAGGTTACACTTACACAAGTTCTTGGAACACTTTTCTTGCCAAGTTGCTAATTTGTTTTCGGCGCATTTATCTTAGTACACTTGAAATCCAATTCTAATGGAAAAAAAAAACAAGATTTTGGGGAGTATTTACACTACTATTATTTTATTTGGTTTTATGTGAAAATAATCTGTAAATTGAAATTTTACTATTTGTCAATTTTGAACTACTTTTGGCTTAAAATAAGTTCCTACGTCTTGCCAAAAATATATTTTATTGTAAACATTAATTTATCAAACCTTTCAAATTTACATGTCTTGTCTTCTTTTCTCTTCAAGTGGATTAAATGTTTGCACTAGAACCTACACTTTTTTATACTTTTGCAATGTAGGACCAATTATCAACTAAGCATCATGGTAACCCATCTCATGATTACTACTTTCAGCAGCATGAACAAATAATTATGCAAAAAACTGCATTCATTGTCAAGTGTTGTTGCAAAGGCTTTGGATGCCACTGAATCCCAATCCAATAGATTACATCAACTGTGTGATGCCATCATGTCCATATCAATCAAATTCTTGTGGAATGTTAGATTTATGTTAAGATTTAAAGGGAACAGGTTTTTAACCAGGCACAACGAAGATGTAAATAATGCAGTGGACTGCAATTGTATATCGATAAATGATGAAATTCCATCTGTACAAACTGAAATAAAGCATTTTCTACAAAGCATCAAATCAAAGAGCTTCCAGCGGCCTCTAATTTGCTTCAGCCAAATCCTGTGTTTGTTAATTAAACCACAAGATCAGCCGGTCAAACTCAACAGTTCCTCTGCTGCTTCCTGGGAGGCGGTATATTTAGCCGTCTCGTGTGGGCCTGTGGGGTGGTTTTCTTGAGGTAGTAGGGCTCTCTGTTGCGGCCTGCTCGGTCGCAGCCTGTCAAGCCTGTAAAAATGTTTGTGAAGTGAAAAACCATGAAGACTGCAGTCGTAGGCCAAAAAAGGCTCTTCCGTGTCTCTCTGCGCCTAATGACAGAGCAACAGATGTCACTCTCTGGGATTCATGAACATCAGCCCTCTTGTGAAGTCACTTGGCCCTTTGAGAAGTAAACAGCTTTTTTCTCTCTACATCAAGACATATTGCAGAAAGTAAACATCAACTAGACTGTGGATTTACTTCTGAATAGCCCATCTTTCATGCAGATCTCTATAAAATTACCAAGACTGTAATCAGCATGGAATCTTAATTTCCCTGGAAAGTTAATTAATCCATATAACTTTCAAGGAAGGCTTGTAAAAGTCTCCGCCCATATGGCTGTAATACGTTATTGGAGGAATTTGCAGTGGAAATGCTTAGTCTTCCAGCCACCCAGGAGCATTTCCTAAGCAAAATGGCCTTTTCACCACCGCATCTTGTCCCCTTTTTTCAGATTCTCAACAGCCACTACATATTCCGTGCAGCCGCTCGAAATGAGGCACCCTGGAAATTGCTTCTGTTTTATCCATGTCGTTTTACACCCGGTTTTTATAACATAACTTGGCAAGCATTACACGATGAGGGACTAATGATATATTTTCTCAGCTGGAACGTGGGAATTACACCACGGACCTAAAACAGTATTGAGTCTCAGTAAATTAGTGTGTGCCGCAAAGAGAGCACTTTGCCAATGTTGGGCTGGCTTGGACCCCCACCCGCTCCACCCAACAACCCCTCCAGAAACTCTACAATGACAGATGGAGGGTGAGCTCTTGAAGATAGTGAATGAATGGAGAGTAAATGAAAGAGTATTTGGAAACTCAGACTTTACCAATTGACATCTCGGAAATATCTATTATAATAAGGTGGAAAAGTGGATTTGGCCAGACATCTTCATTTCTCCCATGGAATCTCATGTGTCCTGGAGTAAGGCAACAACCTCAACTATTTCTAAGTAAAGCATATTTACTGCAGACCTCAGCAAACCATTGGGCCCCACAGCATCTATCTCTGGTTTTCCTATAAATGAATCCTTTTTGCATTACATCTGTACGTATGTGGGCTGTGTAAAGCTCCTCACATTAGGGCTAACTTATTTTTCATGACATTTTTATTAGCTATTATGTTGTTTCTAACTACTGTCCAAAAATGTTGTAGATGTTGAGGCACCACTTGCTGATTAGCAACATCTGCAGCTACTACCGGTCCTTTGGTTTTAGGGTGTACCTCACTCTGGTATCCACATGGACAGTATTAAATGTCTTCTCTTGCATTAGCTGAAATGGGCAATATCTCTCCTAACTCTATTAGGACATACACGATGGATTGCTTTGTCAACAGAAGAACTTGTTTCAATATCCCTGAATGTACATTTCTTTTTGATTCAGTGACTTAAGCTGCTCCAAGGATCACAACATTATCTGTGGAGAGAGAAAGAATAAGGAGAACTTTCTATGGGGCCTTCTGCATTGAGTGTTCTATTAACGCCATGATAATTGCATTTCTTTCCTGGTAGAACTGTGTGGAGATCAGCAGAAAACTATGAATTCCTCAGCAATGATATACCTGCCAGATGTAAACAAAATATCCTATAAAAGCACCAAAAGTATTAAGTTTTACTAAAAATGACTGGTCTTAATTAAAACTTTTTTTTAATAAATCACAGTGTTTCTGACAAAAAAATAAAATAAAAGTATTAATAAAGGCTATCTTGGCTATTTACCAAAAGTTGAACTGCATATTTAGATTTACTACAACTTTTGTTTTCAGCATTTTATAATTTTTTTTTACAGTCTATTCCTATTTCTTTCCAATCTACCTCATCATAGTAAATCAAAAATAAAACCAAAAGTATTAGCTAACAATTCCCTTCTGAGCTTCATGTTTACATAAATTGATTAATTTATGTAAACAGTGTATAAAGCTAAATAAAATGTGTTTTAGAATGTGAATATATCGGTTAGTGATAGGAAAATAGATCCGTGGTATGATCTGGCCAAAGGGCTAATGCCAGCAAAAATACATAAAATGTTGACTTAATTTCTGGTTATAATGTACATTTGCTGAGGAAATTATCGAAATCCCCAAACATTTATTTAATAAAAAGCTGTAGCATACAAAGGCCTCAACCTTAGAATGGTTACATTTAAATGTTTAAGAGAGCCACATTAGCTTTTTTTATGATTTTGATTATAATGGGCTCTTATTTAAAACACATGGACGTTGTAATATTCAGCAGCTGCACAGCTTTGCCTCAGGGGCACTCTTTGTTCGGCTAGGAGGAAGGGGGAAAAAGGGAAAAGGAAAACTTCCACATGCTAACATTTACAAAGTGATTTCTTTTAATTGCACTCCGCTTTTTAATTTGGCCTGGACTAATGCTTTTAAAAGTGGGACTGGAGGTATTTTATTGAAGTCATGCCTTGCGCCGGACTACGTTTTTTCCTGATTGCCATAGCTTTGCCGAGGCCTGGCTCCTTCCTACCTGACAACCTGTGTTATTCCTTGCATTCACTATGTCAAACATGCCACACAGCATTTATACTTGGAAAGGAGAATGGGACTCACTGGCTGGGTCAGCTTCCTCTAGGTCTGCTCTTCAAAGACGATAAATTAGCAGCCCTTGCACCGGGTGAAGGACAAAAGTCGAGCAGAATCATGTTTAAAAGTAAAACTGCAAATGCAGATGGTCTGATAGATATATGCTGCTTTTTGAAGTGAAAGAGAAGAATGTAAAATTGATCTTAATCTAAGCAGCCAGAGGGAAAGCCTAATATTTAGTTATACACATCCAGTCATAGCAAAACATCTGTCAAAGCAGAGAAAATACACCCTGAGCTGATGAGTGACTTGTATGTTTTGGTTCCTCTCACATCTTGCATTCTATGATGCTGCAGACATGTCTCATTAAAACTTTGATAAACCGCAACCACCTAATAGTAGAGCCAACCATCTCTGAGTTTAACGTCCTCATCCAACACCCGGACTTTTTTTTTTCCTCCACCAGCAAAAAAACACGCTTACGCTGATGACAAAAGCAATAGTGAAGATTTGGTCCTGAAATTTACGAGAATGAGCTGTCAGTTGCTTTGGGTTTTACATCTCTACTGTCTGGCTTAGTGCAGTACAACAGCCACCACCAGGGTGTGTGGAGAGTCTGGCAGACCCTGAACTGTAAAACAAGTCTGGATATGGAGTACTTGACAGCTCTTTGCTCTTACTTTTTGTGCATTTATATAGTTAAAACTCGTAAAGAACTGACAAACACAGATAAGGAAAAACACACAGATAAGGACAACCGTGGTATATATATCCAGTAGGAATTCAGAGGCTTAAAGCATTAAGAGAAATGGTTGCTACATCACATTTCTTCTTTTTCTTTAGTGGTTAATTTAGCAGGTTATCAAACAAATATTAATAATATTAGACAAAAGTAATATAAATGAATATAAAATGCATTTTTCAAATGCTGATTTTATTTATTGAGCTGTTCAAACAAACCTGGAATTAATCAACAACATAATTGCACCTCAGTTATATTTAACCATGCAATAATCCAAATTATTTGGTTCAGGTGTTACCATTATTCCTAACAAAACCAACATATTGTTTATGATGAACAGATGCTTACGTTTAACAGGACCACAGCCTTAACCATACATTCAAAGCCCCAATGGGACCAGTTTAGACCTTGTTATGTGGCAAAGCAAAGCCCAGACTCAAATAAAATTTCGAACCTTTGGTCATTAATATTTTAAAATTAAAAAAACTGATCTGCAATTATTTTTTTTTATGTCACACTGGAGGGACAGTGTTCCTCGAATGACCTGGGAACGCGTTGGGATTCTCACAGAGACTGGTTCAGGTGGCTGGATCTGCTTTTCTGTGTCCAGTCAGTTATTTTGCAAAGAAGATTGGACAAAGATATGTCTTTATACTGTATGTGCAAAGCTTTTAGGGATATACTTGATAAAACCTGCAATTGTGGCAAAAACAAATGGTTAATGAAGTTGAATAAAGATGGAAAAAAAAAAAAAAATTCTGATTTTTAAAATTTAAACATTTTAAAACTCATTGAATCCATTTTACAAATATGTCCTGCTTTGTTTTAGTCTATCAGATAAAACCCTTAGAAGTTTATCTTGCATGCTAATATCAGCATGCAAGATAAACGAGTATCAATTCTTCTGTAAAGCCATGGATGTGTGAACAATAAACTGGTACTTCTGTACTTGTACGGCCCACTAGTGGATATTGACAACTTCCAGCTGTCAAATTTAGATTATTGTATTCCTACAACTGTGGGGAAGGAAAAACTGAATTCATGTCACCATAAATTTTTGCAGATAATGGAAAACTTCGCACACCTTTGCAAATTTGTATGTCGAAGCACAGAGCAGATTCCATCTAGACGGTTGGTATCTCTTGTGCTACGGAACAGACTGTCTTGTGTTTGTTGACATCTTTCATCATCACTTTAAAATATTTCAAGATGGCTAAACACTAAGTCTGGCTCGAAATAAATGCTGACTCTCTGAAGGAGCGGTTGCTTCCAAAAACACACGAACACTTCAGTAGAGGGGCGTATAGAACTGTGAGTGTTTATGATCCCAATTACCACCTTTGCTTTAGTGCCTACTTTAATCATGACCATATCCTTCTTACTCTGTCAAGATTGCAAAGCCTCCTACACACACTCTCACATCATCTACAAACAGGTAAACTAGAGTAAAACATCAGCAGCCAAGTTAAAAAAAACTTTAAAGTTGCGTTATGACTCATTGCTGTTTGACAAAGTGTGATGTAGGTTTCTTTCCTGAACAGACAAGACACAATATTTGTCCAGTCCCACCACTTCCAAATCCTTAAGGAGCTTTACGTTGTGGAGTCAGCCTACATAGACAATTCACACAGTCAAACAACCTGTGGCACAAATGTTTCACCACCACGGCCATCCTTATAGTTAATCACTATTCATTTCCAGTTTCACAACTACCCACAAGATCAAACATGGAGTATTTTGAGCATTTTCCTAGGCATCGGCTGGAACAACATTTTGGAGTAATTGAAACAATATGCAGCATATCAACACCCCCAGTTACTGAACCATCACCAAAAATTATATGAGCTTTCTCTTTGTTGCTTCCGCAGTACCAGGCATCACATCTGCCCCGAAGATACAGTACACCAGCAGCACCATCTGGTGGCCGTGACAGGGCAACTCACCCACCAGCAACCAGAAATCAAAACTGGTCAGTAACAGACTGAAATCACAAAGAGCCTGTGAGAAATGTTCACACACACTTCTCGCTCAAGTCTACTCTGCATCACCCAGAACCAAAAACAAACATGAAGAAGCAGCATTCCGTTTTTCTGCACCGCTAATGTAGAACAAACTACCAGAAAACTGCAAAAAAGCCAAAAATTTTAATGCTTTAAATCAAAAATCAGCTGTTTCTAGATGCCTTTGATTATAGGCCCCAAACAAACCGCCCGCTCGCGCAGCTCACTCCATTCGCGCAGCTCACTCCGCGTCCGCGCCCGCAACATTATATGCAAATGAGCCCCACTCCAGGCTAATCAAAGACTGGCCTTTATCATCAAATTAAATAATTCCTTCCAAATACACAAAGTTGATTCATACTCTCAGACTCACTAACATTTCAGGCGAGCCGCGAGTGCAGACACAGAGCCGAGCGCGAGCTGAGCGGGCGAGCGAGCAGTTTGTCAGAGTTGAGCGCGCCCGAGGAACCCATGAGCGAGTGCGCCTGAGATTCACACGCCCACAACCATTGCTCCCCCAGACAGCTCCGCGTCCGCAAACCTGGCGGCACAAAAACCACGCCACATTGAGTCACTGTCATCAGTACCGCAAAAAAGCCTTTCAGTATTTCACAATTTTGTTAAATTTGTGTTTGTACTGTATGTTTGCACATAATAGGGAATGTTGTTCAAATAACAATATCTGTGGAAAAGTAAAAAAATCCAAAGTTACAAAATGTGTAATGGCGTAAGTACTCGGTATCGATATCGGTGGGTACTCAAATCGTACACTACTAATTTTGGAAAAAAGTGGCATCGCTGCATCCCTACTCTAAATACAATATTTTATTACCCATTACCAATCAATTCTTAATAATTAATTAAAATAGAGACACAGGTTTTGCTTTGATCCCTTGATGATTTTGTTTGATAGTTTTACTTAATTATTTTAATATTTTGATGTTCTTTCTCTATACTTGTGCTATTCAAATAAACGTAACTATTTTTACTTGACATACAATACAATATGTATATAAAAATATGTATGTATGTATATATGTATGTATGTATGTATGTATGTTTTGGTGTGTGTGAGTATGTGTTTGTGTCAGTAAGGGGACATTTTTAAAACAAATGCTATCCTTACAGGAACCAGCTGTCCATCATGGGGACCAGAGCCTGGTCCCGATTAGGACAAGTGCTGTTTCTGGGTCAGAGGTCAGGTGTACAACTAGAATCAAGAATCAGTTTATTATATAGTGCAAATTTACCACAGATACAAGAAAATCAATTAAAATCAGAGATACATCATTACAAATCAGTTTGAAAAAAGTTTCCAATCTAAGGAACCCCAGCAGATTGCATTGAGTCATTAACTTGCAGCATTTACTCCTCTGGATCAGCAGACCGAAACAATGGCTTGTGTTGTTGTTGACTTTACAGCAATCCCTTATGAATTCAGTAAGTGTTAATTTTAGGGTTAGATATTTAGGGGTAATGGTTAGGGATGGTTTAGTTAGTTTAGGTAGATATATAAATGATTAGAGATCAATGGATAGTCCCCACAAGGATAGCGTTACAGGAGTGTTAATGTGTGTGTTTGTGTCTTGGCGACCAACCTGGACTTTGTTGCAGTTCGTCGTCTTGAATTGCATTTGATTTGTGGTTTTTGTCTAAGAAGCTGAATTTTCTGGGTTTGACACGTCCTTTTTTTTACCATGTCTCATTGGGTTTTCCTTTTTGTGCTGGGCACTGCTTGCATTGTAAGATGTGACAGCTCAAATGTGCTGTGGTTCATTGAAGGCATCCTGTTGGCCTGCCCACTAAACGCACACTGTCCAAACCAAATCAGCTCTAAAGCTAGAAATCAAAAGACAAACGTGGCCCACGGTACACACTATACCGTTTCCATTTATATTTAGTTTTTATACATTTTTCTGCAAGGATCTTTTGCAGTTGTGTAGATTGTGCTCTCTAATGTTTAATGTCACATTTGTAGTGTGCTCAGTTTTTATTTAACTACAAACATATTCTTTAAAGTTAATTTAATAAAAGCAATAAACTGCTGGCAGTTACTAATGTCATTGGCTCAGAGGAAGCTTGCATGTGAACAGTTTTGGTTTAGGTAAGACATGTGGAAATAAGCTGCAAGAGTCACAAGTGTAACTGAATCAGAGAATGTATTCTTATTAAACCATGGGTTCGAAAAGAAGTGTCCTCATGGTAGAGGCTGACATTCGGGAAAAAAGAGGAACAAAGTCACACAGTGGAATTTATTTTGTAGATCTGTTATTTCTATATTCAATGGGGAAAAATGTTAATGACTATATTGGAATAAATAATAAATGTAATATGATAGTGATACATGTATTCACGTGTATATTTGTGAGTCTTAGGTATAACATACAATTGGTTATGCTACTCCACACATAACGGACTAAGGTCCTTCTGATGCCAAAGTAATAATCGGTGTGTTACTGTGAAGTCCAATTTCTTTTTTTCATATATTTATGAAAAATAAAAATCTGGAAGGTGTAAAGTGAATTAGTATCCAGCCCATGAGTCAAAGGTTTTTAGAACCACATTCCCAAAGAATTTCTGGCTCCAAGTCCTTTAATTTACTGGGTGTTACTTTCTTTAAACATCTAGGGACGGAACAATGTCTTTTGTTGTATTTTTTGTTTTTTTGTTCATTCGTTTTGCAAAAGAAATCTAGCAAACTTCATGCAAAACATAAGAGATCCAAACTGTTCTTGTGTGGTCACATATGCCTAAACAAGCCATTGGAACACGCATCCACAATGAAATGCCTCTCTTCCTTAATGGTCAGATTGAAAAGGTGCATGTTTTATTAATTGTACCATTGACAAATTCTCCTTAACTGTGGATTTTAGCAACTCTTCAAGAGTTACATGTAAAATAAAAGTCCTAGTAGCCCTTTTATTTGAGTCTATCCTTCTCTGGGCTGTCAGTTTGTCTTTGCTGTTGTTCCATTCTTTATTCTTTTTCACATAATGAATTGAACAATGCTGTTTATGTAAAACATTTGGGATATTGTTTCAGAACCTAACTCTGAAGCTCTCTGGTTTCTGTGGACAGAGTAAAATAAGTTTCCAAACTACTATTTAACACAAAAACACAAAACTCCAATCCAAATTATTGAATGTTTGGCTGAAACTTGACACCATCTTAGTTAAGGTTTTATTACATCTAGATTACATTGAAACATTTCTTGACATGTCATGCCAATTTCTTCAGTGCAACATAATCTTGTGCTGTAATGTGATCAAATGTTGAACCAAAGTTATTTTTCTAATCCAAACGTAGTAGCTCTGGTGCTTGAACTACAATCTACCCAAGCAATATTTCAGTCTAACAAGTTCTCAAATGTTAGCTTTATTGTTGTGTTTTTCATTCCCTTTTGTCCCTGGGTGGGGACCCCACAACCCTCTCGAAAATATGCATACCCTGTTAGAATGTTGCTGGATAGCATCAAATATGCAAAACCTCTGGAGTATGATATTGATCCTTATGCACATTGTTTTTGCAATATTCAATCCTTTAAATGTGCACCTGTGAACACTCACCATACCTAGCATAACTTTACACACTCAGCGTTTGTTGTAATGTATTTGCTACATTATGGGGAACTTTTTTCCACGAGTCTTGTACCATTGACAAATTCCTGGTCCCAATGATTACAAATGCTGTTTTGGGGTTGGGGGTTAGGTGTATGATGATGGTGAGAAATTAGGTTAGGGTTTGGCATGTATTGGTAATAATAAGGTTTAGGGTTAGGTGTAGTCGTTGTGTCAAGATGACATCCCCCTGAAACAGTCCAATGACCGAAACAGTTTGGTGTAGGGAGTCAAAGGCAGGGCACAGGCCGACGCATGTCACTCAAGAGCTCTCCCCCCTTTATGTTTAAACCAAGTAGTAGATACAGAGAATGATGAAACATATAACACTATAAATTAAAATATATAAATATTAAAATTATTTATTAAAAAACTATATATAATATAATATAATATAGAAAGGTAAGTATATAAACAAGATATAATTATTAAAGGTAAGTGTAATAAAATAGGATCGGTATTATGTAGATAAATTTAGGCCACATCATCAGTAGTGTACCTTGGGATCTCAGGGTGTTTTGGCCATTACCACTATACACCCTCCCCCGAGGACGGCCCGGACAAGGTTGATCAAGCCTTGCTGTGTGTCAAAGGTTAAAAGGTCATAACATTTGATTCTGTTTTAATTTAATTATAAATTCTATTTAAATTTAATCAACTTTTATTTTATGTTAATTTATGACATTATTATTCTTTTGAAGATCATATAAAATCCGTCTAAAGGGTTAAAACATCAAATAGATTTAAAAACAACTTTAGGCCTACAATTAAGCTTACAAATTACTATTGTATTTGTTTTATTTAGTTTTTAATTTTATTTAGATTTATTCATCTTTATTATTATGTAATTTAATTATATATTTATTTTATTTTACTGTTATTTTGACATTCCCCATCCAGGGGTGTACACCAGGTTTGGTTTAAGGTTGAATGGGGGATCCTTGTAGTAATTCCATCTTTAGGTGCAGGAGCTGAGAATTGAAAAAACCCTTATTAGGATTAGGCATGAAGTCCTCCATCTTAGGGTTAGGAGAAAGGGTCAGGGCAAGGTGATGGAGGACTAAGCAGTCCTAAGGCCCCGTCCGATCAACACGGGTAAGATAACAGAAGCTGAAAAGTCCAGGTTTTGTGCCCGGTATGGAGAAAAATCAAGACTGGGCCCAAGATAAATAGTCTGGCGTGGACAAAAAGGTCATCTTGCTGTTCCACAGATCCGCTGGGATCCATCAAGAGCAGCTCCTGTGTTCCATACACTGCACAACCTCAGGAGTGCCAAGCAAAAAGTCCAGGTGGAATGAGCTAAACTAGCAGAGTATATCAAGCCTAAAAAGAAAGAAAATGTGTACTTACCCCAGGATCTTCATGGCATCTCTTCATCACTGGACATTATGGGCTTGTGTGGTTTCATGAATCCGACCATCCTTCTTACTGACGGTTTCAGAAAAAAATCTTTCCCGTGGGCTCCACGTGGACCAGGTTCATGTTGGGGCTCACATCTGTGCAGATTGGACGTCGATCCATCGTCGTAGGGGCTGATATCCGGTCCGTTGTGAGTAAATATGCAAAAAAGTGCCCCAGGGCATTGTGGGTAATAAAAAAAGATGATTATTTTGCAAAAATAATGAGAGTTTGAAATCTGGTTACGGAGTAATACAGGTAGCAGAAATGGAGGATGTGTTTACACCTCAACCATAACCGAGCCGGTTTAGGCTGAACCTGGTTACCCCTTACTCGCTCTACAAAGAGAGTGAGGAAGGTGGTGGGCGGTGGGCAGTGGGCTCTTGATGGAACAGCTTCATGTTGGGACTCGCATCAGTGCAGATTGGGCGTCGATCCATCGTCGTCGGGGCTAATTTCCGGGGGATCCTTGTAGTAATTCCATCTTTAGGTGCAGGAGCTGAAAATTGAATAAACCCTCATTAGGTTTAGGCTTGAAGTCCTCCATCTTAGGGTTAGGAGAAGGGGTTAGGGCAAGGTTATGGAGGACTAAGCAGTCCTAAGGCCCCGCCCGATCAACACGGGTAAGATAGCAGAAGCTGAAAGGTCCAGGTTTTAAGAGAGTGAGGAAGGTAGTTGGCGGTGGACAGTGGGCTCTTGGTGAAACAGCTTCATGTTGGGACTCGCATCAGTGCAGATTGGAAGTCGATCCATCGTCGTCAGGGCTAATTTCCAGTCCGTACTTACCCCATGATCTTCATGGCATTTCTTCATCACTGGACATCTCGGGCTGAGTGTAGAAGGTGGTGGGCAGTGGGCGGGGGGCTCTTTGCGGATCAGCTACACGTTGGGACTCACATCTTTACTGATTGACGTTGATCCATCGTTGTCGGGGCTGATTTCCGGTCAGTAGTGACTCTTACTCGCTTCCAAAAAGAGTGAGGATTCTGATGGGCGGTGGGTTCTTCATGGACCAGCTTCATGTTGGGGCTGACAGTTTGGAATCAAGTAAGGGAGTAATCCAGTTAACAGAAATGGAGGGTGTGTTTACACCTCAACCATAACCGAGCCGGTTTAGGCTAAAGCTGGTTACCCCTTACTGGCTCTCCAAAGAGAGTGAGGAAGGTGGTGGCAGAAAGCAGCAAAGTGGTTTTGGGTAGACTTATGGTTTAGTATGAGCTCTGGTTGTCCGATGGCACGGGCAACGTTAGGTGTAGTCGTTGTGTCACGATGACATCCCCCTGAAACAGTCCAATGACCGAAACAGTTCGGTGTAGGGAGTCAAAGGCAGGGCACAGGCCGACGCATGTCACTTAAGAGCTCTCCCCTTTATGTTTAACCCTAGTAGTAGATACAGAGAATGATTAAACATATAACACTGTATATTAAAATATATAAGTATTAAATTATTTATTAAAAAACTATATATAATATAATATAATACAATACAATACAATATAATATAATATAATATATATTATATTATATAAAGGTAAGTATATAAAGAAGATATAATTATTAAAGGTAAGTGTAATAAAATAGGATCGGTATTATGTAGAGAAATTTAGGACACATCATCAGTAGTGTACCTTGGGATCTCAGAGTGTTTCGGCCATTACCACTATACACCATCCCCGAAGGACAGCCCAGACAAGGTTGATCAAGCCTTGCTGTGTGTCAAAGGTCAAAAGGGTTAGGTGTTGTCGTTGTGTGTGTGGGTGGGTGGGTGATTATTTCTCTTTTGTGTCTCTGTGTAGCCTTGGACTGCTGTCCAAGGTGCACCTAACCTAATGTCCAATGACCACTGCAGAGAGACAACAGCAACCTTACAACAAGCAGGTACAATTGATGATATATGGATGCAAATTAAAACCTATTTGTACGCACACTTTTATTTTTACAAAGTGTGCGCCGAATGTTTTTTAGAGCCTCTACCAAGGCTTGTCAATAAATTCATTATTTTAGGAGCATTGCACCTTGGGGACACACTTCCCACTATTTTTATTCTATTTAAAAATAGCTTTCATTATTTAAGTAGCTGCTAAAGCTACTTCACCAGCTAAAATCTGCTAAAATGCAAAGAAAAAACAATGGTAGGTGACATTCATTCCTGCGCAAACTGAAGAGGGCAAGTTCTTCACAACACATCCACGCACGCACGCACGCACAGACAACAGTATCTGTGCGCATGTGGATGTGTATGAGCGTGAGAGATGCGCTGTATGCGTTAGGGTGCCTGTGCCCTAGTAGAGCTTCATTCCTAACAACGCCCCTGGTCTTTCCTCACTACCTGTAGCTAAATGTAGCCTAGGTAAAGTTAAGTAAATGCAACCCACTGACATCAAATTGAAGTCTCACCGTGTGCCACCTCGCCTTGTCCGCACTGAGCTTCAAACGAGGTGCTGCACCGCGGCTGCTATACAACATGGTCTAGAAGCTTACCACATGACATGACGGTGACGTGGCCACGACAAATAAAATGGGGGCTCTTAACGTTGATGATTTGCACTAACCTTATTATAAGTTACATCAATACAATAAAGTTTAAGAATACATCCACCTAATGTCAAATAAAGGCTAGAAGTTATTGGTAACTCAAGCTGCTTCAATAGTGTGAAACTGAACAATGCCTTTTATGTTACAAAGTTTGGTCAGTGAACATCTTCAAAACCACCAATTCACTTACCTTACTATACGTCACACTTACCAGCACCTCAGTGAACATTGCAGCGGAATCTGTAACAGCAAAATAGGAAGCCTACAGATTCAGTGAAAAGAGCCAAGCTTTTCAACATGTTTATGAGCGCAAACAAATACTGTGTGAGTAAATACGCTGTTCTATAAGCAGTTAAACGGCTTCGATAAGCGTTCATGCATGTGTGTGTGGTGCAATTCAGTAGCTGGGTGCACGCAGGGCGCTCATCCAAACAGCTGGTACCCATCTGTTACTTCTTTTCCTCTCGTGGCCTGTGGCTCAGAGAGTGAGGTGCACTGGCATGCGGTGTCTGTGCTCCAACCAGAAGTAGAGGGGAATGCATTGAAGGAGTGTGCCCTCGCATATGAATATGGTTTATGTTGAATAAACGTACAGGATGTACCTTGGGCAAAAAGTGCCTCTGGCCATCGCAGTATTCTGCTATGTTCGTGTGGTCAGGCTGAAAGTGCATTTAGTGGTCGATAATAAGAGAATTATATATCCACTTTATGATTTGGATATGCAGTCATGCCTTGCAGAAAGCACATAACTATGATTTGGCCTGTGCTCTTTACTGCCTGCTGAAGCTCTTCTGAGATGTAGTCTTCCCCAAAAGTGAGGCACAATGAACAAGCATTCAGTCTTTACGAGTGTTTAAAATGTAAATCATGTAGACATACCCTAATGTTTGTTATAGGGTTCCAAATTTCCATCGTTAATGGGTTTATTCGTCTAATTTGCCCCGTAAAATTCTGTGTTTTCCATTACAAAAACACACAAAAATATAGGAATCCTATGATGCCGTAAAAAGAAAGCAGTTCTTAGTGGTTTATGTGGTATTTTTGACCGGTGAGTAGAAGATTGTGGATTATACAAAGGAAGAAGACAATCTTCCTTGATGTGGCAAATGGTGTGTCTGAGGTTGTGTGAATTACGCAATTTTTCTTCAAACAGGTTCAATAAAACTTTAGGTTTCTTTCGTAACCCCGTTTCTCTGAGTAGCATGAGTCAGTGTCTCACTATGGGAACGCCCTCGGTGTGACCTCATCAGAGGCTCCAATTACGCTCCACCAGCCTTGATTGACTGAGGATAAGTCTTTCAGTGCCAGGGAGAGGGGGCATGTCCCAGCCCCTACCTATATATAGGACCGGACCTGCACAGACAGATCATTCAAAAAACTCACACCCTCTTCCTCGCTACGAATGAGCAAGGAGGGTGGCTAGGTGAGACACTCACTCATGCTACTCAGAGAACCGGGGTTACGAAAGTAACCTAAAGTTCTCTTTCATAGCATTCGTTTCGTGTCTCACTATGGGAAAATCCTGACTCCCGGATTGCGATGCAGACCCAAGACCAACTGCTGACAATATAAGTCATCGATGGGAGCTTGGTGCCTCTGATGCCAACCTGAGCACTGAATGAGCCAGTGGTTGAGCTGTGACATCGAGCTTATAAAACCAAGCAATTGTATGGGGAGAGGCCCAGCTTGCTGCGGCACAGATCTCCTGGATGGAAACTCCCCATGTGGTAGACAGCCCTCGTGTAGAGTGGGCACGAAGGGCCTCAGGAGGACGCTGTCACCTAGAGATGGAGAGATGGAAGCTAAAGCAATTGCAGCAACTGTCCAATCCAAAAATACTGCTTTGACACAGGTTTGCCGAGGTGACTTTTTGCCCAAGAAACAAACAGCTGGTCAATTTCCTCAACATTTTGGTCCTGTCCATATAAATGTGTAGGGCCCGAACTGGACAAAGTCCATGAAGACGCTACTGCGCCATTGAGGAAAAAGCCGGGGGGCTAAAAGACACCAAGTCTATTGGCAAACATGAGTCCAACATCTTAGGCAAAAACACAGGGTTAGGAATTAAGGTCACCCTTGTATTCCCTGCAGAGAATTTGGTTCATAGAGAAGCATGAAGGTCACCCACCCGATTAGCTGAGGTAAGAGCCAGTAAAAGTGCTGTCTTTAGAGTAACAAATCTCAAATCCACCTGTTCCAGGGGCTCAAATGGAGCATCCATCAGAGCATCCAGAACCAGGGGAAGGTCTCATGATGGGGCCAGGGGTTTTGAGACAGGGAGCCGACGACGAACCCCCTTCATTAACTGGCAAACCAAGGAGTGCTGTCCCACTTTTTTTTCACCAAAACCGACATGGCAAGTTGAGATTGCTGCCAAGTACACTTTTATGGTGGAAAAAACCTTACCCTTATCCAGAAGGTCCTGGAGGAAAGTCAAAATGGTCAAATATGGCCCATTTGCAGTCATACATAGACCTGGTCGTCGGGGCCCTCACACTCTGGATCGTCTCAAAAACATTGTGTGGGAGACCGACAGAGTGTAAATTGAACCACTCACAGGCCAGGCCCATAGTGCCAGCCTGTCCGGGTGGGGGTGGAGAATTTCCCACCCTGCCTGAGGGGCCAAGGTTCTACCTGGAGAAACTTGAATATCTCTGCCAACCAGTGCTTCGATGGCAAGTGAGGCACAATGAGGATCATTGCGAGGCCTTCGGCTAGAACTCTGGCTATCGTTGGTGGAATGAGAGCTCTTGGAGGGAAAGCATACAGGAGAGCTCGGGGCCACGGGTGGGAGAGAGCATCCACCCCCCAAAGGTGCTTCCCGGTCGTGAAGGGAGAAAAACAGAGGGCACTGTGTGTTTTCTCGAGACGCAAACAGGTCTATTGAGGCCTGCCCATAATGCAACCAAATCATCCTGACAACTCGGGGAGAAGCCTCCAATCTGCATAGAGAGGGCTCCCCCTGGAGAGAAGGTCTGCTCCCAGGTTTAACACTCCCTGGGACATGAGTGGCCCTTAGTGACAGAGAAAGGGTGACCACCTTGTGTGCCAGCAT
>JAVLVB010000286.1:3549923-3615843 GCA_032876305.1 Orestias chungarensis
GTTTGAATCCAGAGCTGTCACGGTGCGGGGAGGGGAGGGACGGACGGGGGGGGGGGGATGCTGGTCGAGCAGGACTGTAGGGAAACATCGCGGATGATTGCAGACTCGTCCCGTCAGCCTCCTCCAGCTTCTGCATTCCCTAAAAGGAGCGGCTGACGCGCCACCTGACGCACACGCAGCGGCTCCGCAGACGCTCCGGAGCAGCGGCGCAGTTTATGGCTGACTGACAGGCTTTTACGCACCGATCCAGCTCAGCGGAAAGGTAAGGGAGAGTGCTGCCTCACTCTGTCCTGTTTGTCTGTTTGCTTGTCTTTCATGGGGTTACTTAATCTATAGATGCAGCAGAGTGGATGTTTTTTCTTTTCTTACAGAGACACCTGAGCAGGTTGCGTTTTCGGCTCAGGTTGCTGCATGCGCACTAAGCCTGCAGGACATCTGAGAGTTTCTAACAGGAACCTGGGATAAATAAATGTCCAAACTGCAGCAACACTGCCTCTCTTTCCCTCCTGTCCTTAGTTATGTTCACAGTTGCTAATTTCTATGAGGGTAACTATGGTTCCATTACAAAATGACCACGCATTAATATTTAAGAAACTGCTGTTTGGGTTAATTTTGGACTGATCCGGGCCTGGATTGATTTAACACAAACAAGCTGAGCTACTGTGTTGTTCTCTGTGTATTGGAGAAAGTTTTTATCACTGAAGTGTGTAAAGTTAAATTCTGATTTCTGTTGGGTAAGAATGTTGTACAGGGTGAACACAAGGCCAGTATTTTCAGTAAACTTAAGTAAGTTAATCTAAAGCTAAATAGTATGGCGGTTTAAGTTCTTTAACTGGAACTCCAGACGTAAAACGAATACAGACGTAAATAAATAATTTGATAAATAAACACAGTTTCAGGAAAATTGCAATTGATGTCTTAATTCATTTTGGTTTGATTGTATGAATGTTGCACACAGTGATTACTAGGACCTATGAAAAGTAATCACACTATGAAAAGTATTACGTTGCTTTTAAAAATCTTGACATTTTTTTAATTTTATATTTAACCTGAAATCAGTGTTTGCATACATTTTCATCCCCTTTAAGCCAGTGTTTAGTAGGTGCACCTACTATTCACAGCACAGGATTGGTGTGGATAGGTCTCCATCGAAGATGTTCATCTGGATTGATAATTTGCTCCCTCTTTCATGCTAAACCGTTCCATTTCTTTCAGGTTGGTTGGGGATCGGCTGTGAACTGCCCTCGTGATCTGGGACTCTTCTGGGCGACTTCTGAACTTCCACCCTTTTGTCCTCAAACCATTTCCGTGTAGATTTAGTTGAATGAAAAAATGTAAGCCATAGTTGTCTTGCAGATGAAACCAAACTGTCCTCCAAAGTTTTCATTTTACCGTCTACCTTTTACAAGCATTCAATGGTCTCCTGCTGAGAAGCATGGGGATGGTGGATTTGTGGTGGTGTGCAGTGTTTGGTGTTTTCCAATTGTAGTGTCTCTTGTCTGACAGTCAAAAAACTCTGTTTTGGTCTTGTCGAATCCAGTACCTTTGTTACACCTGACCATGGAGTCTCTCAAATGCTTTCTGGCAAACTCTAGTCCAGACATTATCTGACTGTTCCTCAACAGGGCTTTTCTCATTGCTTCTGTCTCATAAAACGAGTGAAGAACCCAACCAACAGTTATTTAATGCTAAGTGTCTGTGGTCTCGTCTGCTTAAACTTGTAACTCCTTTAGCATTCTCATCTCTTAGTATTGTCCGTCTGACACGGTCACCCGTGAGGATGGCTAAATCAAGCCATATTTACACATATTCTGCCCCAGTCCGCAATGGCCAGTTTCATCTTCATTAGCAGATACTTTATGGCTCTTCCCCATTTTTGTAACCGCTTCAGGGGTCGTTCTATTGCACCATGCTGTCACATGTGTCAAATGATTTTTCAGCCCATTGAATACCACATCTCTGTGTGGAATGGCCGGCAATTAGTGTGGCAGAAACAGTGGAGCTTTGGTTGGGGTTCCATGAGAGTTTTCTGCCAACCGGTCTGAAAAAAATTTGTTACATAACACTAGCTTGGCATGATGTGCATTTTAATCTTTGTTTTGGATTTTCTTTTCTCTAAAGTTCATGCTGGTATATTGGTGTACATATTTTGAGTGTATGATGTAAATCCAAAAGTAATTTACCAAAATAGATTTGTATACACTGCAAGATAATTGTGTCATCTACATTGTTTTAGATTGTTTGTGCCAGCAATCCTCTAACCTCTGCTTTGTTGTAGAGGTATGGGTAAGAGTTATGATAGGATATGCTCTTTGAATAGGTTCGTCTTCAAGACTTTCTTGAAAATAGACAGGGACACTGCTGTTCTTGTGGGGCTTGGTAAGTCAGTCCACCATCTTGGAACAACACAAGAAAACAGTCTGGATTGTTGTGGTATAGGCACTGCTTGATGACTATACATTGATGACCGAATTGTGACATAAGCCTTTGCGAAAGTATTCAAGTAGATGGGAGCGGTACCCTTAAGCACTTTGTTGGCTGCCATCAGGGACTTGAATTTGATGCAGGCAGCCAGGTGTAACCGGTGAAGCTCAATGAATAGAGGGTTGACATGAAACTTTTTCGGGCTGATTGATGGATCTAAATCATTTTTAAAGGTTTTGCCCTACAGGCTGGAAGATCAGTCAGCAGTGCATTGCAATAGTCAAGGTGGTAGATAATCATAGACCGAAAGGGAGCTTGGTAGCATGTTGGGTTAGGTATGGCCGTATCTTTCTTATGTTTAGTAATGTGAAGCGACAAGATCGAGAAACTGCCTATGATGGAGTCAGAGATCCAGTCTGGATGTAAGTATTATGGTGTATGATTGGTTTGGCTAGAAGCAGTTCAGTTTTTGAAAGATTCAGTTGGAGGTGGTGGGCTTTCATCCATTTTGATACTCGTTAGAGTGAGACTTGCTGACAGGGAAGGGGTTTTTAATAAACTTTTCTCTGACTTGCTTAGAGTGTTCCTTTGTGTTTATGCTGTTATTGTAGCCAGGAAATGTTAACCAGTGATACACCTTCCAGTAACAGGTGTCTTTATACCACTGTTAAGACACGCCCACTAAACTCATGTGATTACAATTCAACTCATGAAACTACTAGCGCCAGTTGCCTGGACCTCTCTTGAATTAGGTCAGTCAATTTGATGGTGGGGAATATTGACCTCTTTTATGTTAAATATTTTGTTTAATTGTCGATCTGTTATAGAACAGTACTGTGTGATGTTAATGTTTTTTATTAGTTTTGTCTGTCTTTAGTGTTAGCTAAAGCCATAAGTATACAGCAACATTTGCCCATCTTGTTTTGTCTTATTTTATGCAGGTTAGTTAAAAATGACAGTCTGTGAACAAGGCTGATGAGGCTTCTTCTGGTTTGTTCTCCTACCCAAAAAACAGAGTCACATTTGTGGTTTGACTCTACGTTTAGGTAATCATGCCTGACTTATGTTCTAGTAACACTAATTAAGCTTTTGAGTTCAGGAGAACTCCCCTGATGTTTTCCTTGTGTGATGTCGAAAACAAGACAAAAAGTTTTTTGTAACAGAAAAAGCTGGTGTAGATCTGAATTATATACTTCTATTTCATTAAAGTTGAATAAAAAAAAAACAGAAACGTAGTGTCTTATGTTTGCTTGTGTTGTGATAGGAAAATTATGCATCCAGAAAATATTATCAGGCAATAAACAAAGACTGTTCTTCAACACTGACAGCAGTGAGGCGTCTCATTCTGTTACCATTACTCATCATAACTGTGCTAAGTGGCTGATCCTTGCTCAGAGTTTATCTTTGTGTGTGGGTGTGTCTCCGCCATATTTCTTTTGCTCGATTGCTTCATGACAACATGCAGCATATTCCAAGATGTTATGTATGATGCAGCATTCTTTCAACACTTTACTTTCTACAGCCTGACATATACGTAATGGGTTTATAATATTACAGATAATGTTGTATGAAGATATGTATATATTTTTTGTTTTAAGCTGCCCAAAAATAGGGATTATGAGCCCCATGGAAGAATTTATTTAATGCAGACTAAGCTCATACCGTCCTTTAACTTTGAAAAGGTTAGGTGTTCTTGTTTTGGACTGATAAATGAATGATTTCTTCGATATGTAGTGTTTGGTGTGTGTCTTATTTGGTTTAAAGGACTGTGCATTGTATATGCAGTCTGAATCACCCGTAGTAAAACTGAAAATCTTGTATATAACATCCAAACTCCATTCCTTCACTAATTTGTAATTGATGCCATGAAGATAACCTTGAGTTGTAAGTCTGCACCTGAGCAAATTAGCTATCAAGCTATCAAAATTAACTAACTGTAAATGAATTGTGACTGAAGTGTTGATTTATAAACACCATTGCAAAGCTACAGAGCTGAACCCTTCATAAAAGCGTCGCTGAAACACAACGTCCTGTAACGAGCGGCTACAGGTCTATAAGCTTCTGTTATCATAATGTTATGAAGTCTCTCGCAGAAGGCATTTCCACATTTGCCTGATAATATTTTAAAAAGTTACACTGTGTGTCAGTGCATTTTATGACTGTTTGAAATCATGTGTTTTGTATTTTATCTCTGCCTGCGTTCTGATGACTGTTAAACATTTAAAAACTGTGGTTACCTAAAGCATGCGGAGGAAAACTTTATATCCTGGATAGTTGCGGCAGGCTGTTTGAGTATCTCCCTTTTTTACCACATGAGTTCTTGACAACCACCTGGAAGATTAATAATTAACCAAAGACTTACCTAAGGAGTTTCGGAAGTAATGATACAGTTATAAAATAATAAAACACAAATATAATGTCTGATCTTTCCACCTTCTACCTTTACCTCTTCTTTACACTTTATCCATTCACTTACTTGTCTGTTAAGGACTTTGACTTTCAGTGCATTATAAATACAATTATTATCCATGCACAGCTGTAAATACTAATATTAATAATAAATGCCAATGAAAAGTACGACAAAAGTAAAAGGAAAACAGGCGTTATTAGTACACTAGCATATTTCCTGCTAATACTGCCACTGTGATTTATACAATTCAACTTACACTTCGTTCTTCAATCTCTCCACCAGGTAGGTGATGGCAGCTCGAAAGGACAGATGCAGGGATCAAACCCCTTTGGAGGAAACCTTTGAAAAAACGCATTGCGCCCCTCCTGGAGACACCCTGCCTTGGAACCTGTCCAAACTGCAGAGGGTCAAACGCTCCAAATCGGCCTCAGGAGAGGTCCTGGATCCAGCAGAGAGGGCTGTAATTCGCATTGCAGGTAGGACAATCATTAAACAAATAACTTGTTTAGTTTGTTGTATTTTTTCTCTGTAGCTTACTTATTTGTAGTGTACACAGGCTAAACCTGTGCTAATCTATACAGGGAAAATGGATGGACAGTGAATTTTCTTTTCATTAAAAACAAGCTCAGAAAACTTCGAGAACTTAAGAACTAGAGCTGTGAAAGTAGAATCCTGTGATTTAATTCTAGCACTTTAACAAAAAAAAAAAAGAACTAATTGATCTGTTGCCCTTTAGTACATAATAAGCCCATAGTCGGGGTTACAGACTAAACTGGATTTAAGTGATTCAGAATATCAAGTTAATAAAGAGGAAATCTTACCTCTGGTTTGTATTCTCTTTGTGTTCCAGGGAGCAGATTTATACTTAATTGCGTATGTCTGCACTGAATTTACAACCTTGTGAACAGATGCTGTACATACTTTTTGTGATTGTGTGCTTCTTACAAACATGCCCTAAAGGAAACTATAACAAAAAGGATAATCTAAATGAACTAAAACAGGACACCATTTTTTTCAAACCTGGCATGTTAATCTGTTAATGTATTCTCTATTATTTGTACTCCTCTGATGAAATAAGTTTAAGGTGATGTTGTTTTGATGACATGTTGGAATATAATTATATAAAACAAGACAAGATATACTTTATTTAAAACAGTTGCTTTTGTAATGGAAGGCTCTGTGGTGTTTTCATGAAAGTTATATTTCATAATCCGCAGGACATAAGATCCTTTTTTCCTGTTTAATTACTGTACCCTCATCGACAGGCGGCAACAATAACGGCAAAACATTTGACCAAATTGTTTTCATGAAGGTTTTCACTGTGCCAAACAAAGCAGCCATGTCACATCTAATTATATTGGCAAGAAAAAAATCAATGAATGTTCTTGGATGAAACTCCAAACAGCCTAAGACTGCGAAAAAAATACTGCCTTGCGCTAGTTTGGGACCAAGTCAATCAACACGATCATTCCAGCAGAAAGTGTTAGACATGATATTCTTAGGGTGTGCAATAATATTCTGTCAGTCCCCCTAGAATAAAAAATATTTTCTGTAATTTTACTGGAATGGGGACAGCTACTGTGTTGGTTGGATGTAATGTTATTTTTTAAATTTACAATATTTTCAAGTTAATTAAACAAATTGTTATAGTTGGTGACTCTCTTAAATTACAGAAGCCACATTATTACAAACACAAAGTCAAACTGTGAGTCTGCAGCCTTTAAAACAGTTTTTAAATAGAATAAGTAAGAATATTTTTTGATTTTCCTGATGCCCTTAATTAAACAGTAATTGGCTTTCAACTCAACAAAATCCTCAGGAGGCCAATTGGAAAAAATAGAGAGAAAAAAAACTAACTTTTACTTCCTGTCCCATTGGGTTCCGTCCCTGATGTGTTAGATCCATTTATAAACCACATTTAAAATGTAATAGTAACACTAAATAAGTCACATTGTTTTAATAAGCTGGGGAATTCTGGATCGTTTATCATATGCAATCTCTAAAACAAGACGTGACTAAATATAGCAACAATTTGACAAGTGAATGTTATAAATCTTACTATGATGTCATTGCTACTGATTACAGCTTCTGTCTGTGTAATGCCTTTCAAATGATGTGACCACCCCTCGCAGGCTGATGTTATACGCACTAATTGCTTTATTGCACTAATATCTGCATCAAAGTTGCCATATATGGAAAAAGTGGTTACACTTATTAACACAGGAATAAAAAATTGATTTAATGTTTTAACACATAATCTGCATTGAACACAATGTGAAAATGTTTTCTTAAACACACAATATTTGATTAATGATACATAAAGTATGCGTAATTACATGTATACTTCACCTTAGTTTCATACGATGTGAAATATCCTATTTTAAATTGCACTAAATTGTCTGCACTGTGATTTTTAAAGCACATGTCTACTGGATATAGTTTGTTTTTAATGCTTCGACATTTTTAGCCGCTATCATAGGCCTCTGTTTACATCTTGTACTTTGGCAGCCATGCTAGGCTGTGTCACCATCTGTGGGCGTGGCTTTGCTTTCTTACTAGGCTCTATTGACTGACCAGCAGAGTGCTACAAATCCGTTATGTGATTACTTTGCATTGGAGGGAACAGGAATTGTCTTCTGTGCTCTACTAATGAATATTAGAGTCATATAAAACAGTTGATACAATTCTGGCTCTAAACTGCGCTACACTTGATTAATATGTTGTATATGAGTTTGTGTTCTGTACCATGTACATATTAGGATATTAATATGTAAGCCACTTATATCCCCACTTTTTGTGACAACACAGATAGAAATGTTGGTGTATTTTATTTAGCTTTTATTTGCCAGGAAAATTATACATATTTCTGAGTTAAGGTTACACTGAACCTTGTTTAATGGAGACGGTGTTTTTAATTTTTTGTTGTATTTTGTGCAGATCAGTTTAACCTCCTCAATGGTAGGAGGTTAAAACTGGCTCGATTCTGCTTTCTTTAAGTTACCTAAATCGTTTTTGACGTATTGCCAGATGGGTTATGTTGGCTTTCTTTTAATAAATACCTTCATTAAGGGCAGATTTGTAGAGGACAAGACTAACAGTTGTCCAGTCAACAGATTCTCCAACCTGAGCTGTTAATCTCTGCAGCTTCATCAGAGTTACCTTGGGACCTTGTGGTTGTTTCTAACCTTAATGGTCTGTTTGTCTACCTCATCAGTTTAGGTGGCTAGACAGGTCTTGAAAAGTTTATACTTTCTCGAATGTTTTTCTAATAATGTACCAAATTTTGCTTTGCAGGATGTGGAAAGCTTGGGATATTGTCTTTGCGTTCATATCAAAGTATCGAATTTAAAGGGAGTGAATACATATATGTCGCAGCCGACATTAGTAAATCTCCTTTAGGTACGAAATGTCATTTAAATTTGAGGCAATAAAGTTATAAGAGGCAGCTATAAATGTCAAGCATCAGATATTAAACCATATATATATATATATATATATATATATATATATATATATATATCTATATCTATATCTCTTTCAGCTAATTTACTCAGCTGTGAAAAGCAAAGTGTTGTTTACGAGTTCTGATAAATTACTAATTCAGTTGCTGACTTCAAAGTAAAAATAAACTAAATGTTCCATTTATATTTTATGACTTATTGTAGGAATATAGCTGGACTGATTAAAATAAACTTCTAAAAACAGCTACTGCAGATAAGAGGATGACTTATTATTTACCAGGAACTGGGAACTTGGATTCTAGCTGTCTTAATAGGGGGTTTTAAAAAGGATAACTCTTGTTGGAAAGCCAACTTTTCAGTGTATCTGGATTATAGACCTCAATATTCTGTTGTTTTGAGATTTTTCTTTCTTTTTATATGTATTACTGATGGACGCTTTAATTGTATTCATGTTTTTTAGGAAACAATGAATCTAGCCCCTAAATACGAAACTGTAAACTCATCTGGTTTGTTAAACCATTGAAACAATGTAGTGTTGGCAGCATCGCCCCACGTCAGTGCAGTAGGACGACAAAATCCCAGAATTCATCTATAATGTTTGGCAGAGAAGTGTTTTTTAACTTTTGCTTTCTTTCTTCAGGCCTGGATTTCTTGCTATAATATCTGCATTCTAATGAAAATACTGGAGTCTTAGGCTTTTTGTCAATTACTGTCCATTAAATTTAAGGTTCTGTAGTTATACAGGGCAATGATCTGAACCTAACCCACCTGTGAAGATCTGAAATGCTTAAAGAATAATAAATATACAACAACAAGGTGCCTAATTAGTGTCGAGTCAAAGTCTAGACCAAAATCACATTGAGATGCTGTGGCAAAACTTTAAACAATCCATACATGCTTGAAAATCCCTCATTGCTAGTAAAATAAAAGGTTTCTACAAAGAAGAGTCGACCATAATTGTACCTGAGCGAATGAAAAACATTGCTTATAATTATTTCATACACTTAATGAGGTTATTGCTGAAATGAGGTCATTTTTTCAGGTGATTTATTTTCAATATAGAGACCTGCCTTTTTGAACACATTTATAATGTTTTTCAAATTGCATTTTAAGATATCGCTTTAAATCAATAACATTTATTGGGGTTTATAGTGTTTTCACAATAACAATTTGTCTTTGACTTTGTAGATAGCAACCCCTGTCTAATTTATCTACACTAATTGTAACAAAAAAGTATTACTCTTATAAAATTACATGTACTTTTATGCTGTACAGCTGACATTTTTGTATTTCGTACCCTTTAAAATTGGCTGCTTGATGTATCAGATACTGATTGGTTTGCCCACCCTGCTGTTGTTTGAACACATCAAAAGGTGAGCTCTGTGTGTTTTATTGACTGGTATTATCAGACCCCTTGAGCACTGGTGACTCTATTATTCCACTTCTACACACATTTGACCAGACAGTACTGTCTGTTATGAGTGCTCAGTTTTGGAAGAGACTGCCAGTTACTGTCAGGAAATATCCAACTTTTATTTACTTTAAAGAAGGTTGGCTGACATCAACCCAACATGGTCAATATCACTCAATCTGAGTAGGTTTATGTATAAGGTGTTTTTGAAAGTGTATGGGCGGATGGTTATGTTTTTTATGCAAGATTTGGTTACAGTATATAACTATGTACTTCAATTTATAATGTATTTCATGCTGGTTTTTCTTTCCTTTGGTCTGTATTCTTGTTTGTTTATTTTTCTTTTTAATCAAAGTTTAATCATTGCTTGTAGCGTTGGGGATAGGGGCCATGCAGTGAAAAAAAGAGAGAGAGAAATATATACAGCTAATTTATCACAATAATATAATTCCTATAGATTTATTACATTTAATTGGAAATATGGTCTTAGATGATGCAGAAGGATATACAAACCTTGGCCTAATACAACTCACAGTGCACTATGTCTGTCAATTTAAGTGGTTTCCCTTTAATTTGATTGTATTGGGTAATGGCCGACTGTACTTACAATCATGATGTGTCTGCTCAGGTATGAGCTGTTCGATGGGCAGCTTTGCTTTAATGGCAAACATCTCCAAAGAGCAATCCTCAATAATTCATGATGAACAGGCTATGATCTCACAGACACTCTCTCAGTGACACACACATAAATCACCTGTGAATTATGAACAGAGTCTTAAATATTTCAGGAGTACTTTTCTATTACTATGTCACACATTATAAAACATAACATTAAAAAAAACATTCGCTACCTGTCATGTTGTTGTGTAATGTGCTGTCCATCCATCCATCCATCCATCCATCAATCCATCCATCCATCCACTGCTCTAGCTTGTGGGTGACTGCTCCCAGGGCCCAAATTACCACAGGTACCAGTGTGGTCTTCACACTGCAGGCCTTTTACAGTTCCTCTTTGAGACCCTGGTATTTCTCCAGTTTCTCATGTTCCTCTTTCCTGATGTTGCAATCGCTTGGTATTGCTACATCCACTGCAACGGCTGTCCTATACTGTTTATCCAACACCACAATGGTTGGTTTGCTACTACAATTTTGTTTGTTTGGATCTACAAGTCTCAGAGGATCTTAGCTTGGTTATTCTCCACCACCTTTGGGGGTGTTTCCCACTTTGATCTCAAGGCTTCCAGTCCATATATTCTGCACAGATGTTTCTGTACACCAGCCGCGCCACTTGGTTATGCCGTTCCATATATGCCCTGCTATTGTGTTGCCCTCTGCTGTTATGTGCTGGACTATTTCAGAGGCCTCCTTGCACAGCCTACACCCTGGGTCTTGTCTGGTGTCGTAGATCTGAGCCGCTATTGCTCTGGTGTTTAGGGCCTGTTCCTGTGTTGTCTTGAGCCTACCTATCTCCAGCCATTGGTAGGATTTCCTGATGTCAGTCACTTCAGTTATTTGTGGGTACATCCCATGTAGGGGCTTGTCCATGGTGGTGGTACCTCCAGCACCTTCTCCTCTGTTCCCCATTGTCTGAGAGATGGACTGAGCACATCGTCTGTTCGGTCTTTGTCCTTGATATATTTATGGATCTAGGATGATCCTGGACAGAGGCGCTCACACCTTATAGTCTTCTACGTGCTTCTTTACGTCTCGTGTACAGTCTCAGAGTGCTGGATTTGGGGAGAAACCCTCAATGCATTATGCTGAAACTGTGTGTGAACTCTTGCAACAAGGGTTTTAAACATACTTTTCACAATTATGCATTACTTTGTGTTGTTTCATCACTAAAAATGAACTACATCAATGCTTGTTGTTGTATCTTAAAGGAATGTAAACAAGTTCAAAAGGCATGAATACTTTTTCAAAGTGTTGTAAGTATTTAGCATGAACATAAGCAGTCTTCATAATAAACAAATACAAAATAATAAAAAGACCTACCTCCATAGAACTGTTAAAACACCTTTAACATGCAGCAGTTTGTCCAGCAGGTGGCGATTTTTGCTAGAATAAGCAGGTTGGCCAACAGTTTTTATTCTAAAAAATCTTCACTGTCTGGAAAATATGTCACATTTTCCATCCCGTTTTCAAAGAGCATTTAGTGCATAGTAAGCTGCTTGTATCGTCTCTCCCACTGAGCTCCGCTTTATTTCAGCAAACAAAAGGTTGCATGCCATTTTCAGGATGGCTTTTAGAATCAACTGCTTTTTTGTGTCAGTTTTACAGACTTGCCCTTCTAGCTCGCTTCAGTAAAACACAAGTTTGAAATTGTGGAAGTGGGTCACGGCAGATTGTGGGGAATCTGGACAGATTTAAAGATTAACAGTAGTTTTAGTTTGGGTTATCCAGGAGAGGGAGCCAGGCCTGTTTTTTTTTTTTTTGCTGTGTACGTCCACACCCTCTTTGGCTGTCACTGCGAAAATGTTACCACCTGATTGCACCATTTTGTCAAATGTTTCAAACACTTTTTATAGGCATGACAAAAGCAGTGTTGAGAAAATTCCAAGATCAGATCACAGGCTGAATAAGTCAGACTCAATGTTAGGAGAGAAGATAAAACATATCCTGTTATTTTTTATTTTAGTACAACTGTATTTCTTATGTACTTATAGTTTTCAGTGATTTTACTCATGTATACATTTTTTTGTTAAGCAATCAATGTCTCTGAAAAACATAAAAACACACAAACAACTTCAGTTCATCAAAATCCATTTAAAGATAAGCAGAGAAAGAGCAGGACATTCGACCATTACCTGTAACTCTCAGACAATCTGCATGAAACATCACAGTGTTTGTGTTTTAATGCACAGTTCTGGAAAAAAAATACTTTAACATCCCTCTCAACTGTTGTTTTGAGGTTTGTAAAGATTATTAGCTTATTGTTCAATTTAATGTTGTGAAATAATGTTAACAATGCAGCTGGTCCTCCTGTTTTGTCAGTCTGGCCAAGTAGTTAACCAAATCACAGGAGGCATGTCTGAAGAAATCCCAGGAACACAGGGGTCATATTTTAATGGGAACCTGTCTGCAGTGTTTGACCTAGAGAAAGTCAGTGAATAACCGTAATGATGCGAAATATTTGTGTTTATATATGGTAAACACAAAATGATAGGTTTGTTCTAGAATATAACTCAGGTTAAATAATAATGTTTACTTAAAAAATTTAACTGATTCTGTGTAGCCACGAAGTGAGAGAAAAAGAGAAATAATTTGAAATACAACTATTTGTTCAGAAACAAAGATTATACAAACATATTTTTAGAAATATTTTAAACCCAACGTTTTTCCCTCATGATATACTTTTATTTCGAAGTGTAAGCTCTTTTTTGACCAGAAATGTTTTTTTGTTTTTATTTAGCTGTTTGAAGCTTCTTTTTTAACACATTATCTAAGTGACACAAATGTAGATGGGATGCAAACATAAACTACAAGTCTGATCAGAGTCTGTGCATGTGGATAGTATGCTACAGTGAGAGCCAACAACTCAGTGTTAGATCATTACATTACAAAAACTTGGGTGTGTGCCTTGAAGAATATGCACATGTTCCACCAACTCCTGCATGCACCTGCTGAGCATTGTTGAAAGGTCTCGGAAACCAAAGCTCTGCTCAAATATCCACTGAATCCTCAGTGAACCTCTCTCAGTACAGTTTATAGATGATTGGGTGTTTCTGCTTAAATAAACATACCAGAATAATGGCTTTATTTTACATGATAAGAACCTTGTTTATCAAGGCTGGTCCCCTCTAAAACTATTAGGTGTCCTTAAATTGAAAATGATCTGGTAGAAACACGTGATGAATTAAATGTTTACTCCATGCAGTTGCAACTAACTGTTTCAAGCAACTGTAATCTTGATGTTGCAGACTAAACAAGCGTAATTGTCAACTGTTGTAGAAAACAGAAAAACTGTCCACATTCCTATGCAAGGAATATTGCAGTTCTGAAAACATATGTTTAAATATTTTTTTTGTTTTTCGGCTATTTTGAAAACATATTTAATATTTTGTTTTTAGAAGCTTAAACATTTCAACTGATTCTACCTTATTCTGTTAGAAAGGAGTATTTTGGCTTTTTGTAAAGCAGGGCTCCAAAGTCGGGGATAAACTGTGCTGCAGTACCCTATAAACTGTGTTCACTATACTTTCTCTTTGAAAACTGATTTATAAGGTAGTCAGTCCAGATCAACTGTATGATATTAAATTTCAGGGGTTTTGAATGAACTAAATGTAAACAGTAAGTAGAGTCTACAAATGTATACCTTTTTAATTAGGTAATATAAACAAAGTTGTAAAGATCTGAGAAGTATAAAAACGCTATAGAAAAAAACACACCCTCTGGATGTGGTGGTGAATTTTCCCTTGGGATTAGGTTTAAGTATAAAGAGGCACTCGTGCTTCTACAGCAGCAAACACAGCAGAGAGGGTACTTATCGTGTGTCCTGTCAGGAAAGTCTCCTGACTCATGTCATTCTGGCCTTGGCCAAAGAACTGACTGATGGTGAGGCTTTGCAGAGATTTTCCTTTTCCTACATCACATCTCTTCTGTTGTGCCAAAGACATCAAGAAAACTCCTAAACAAGACATCTTTTTCTATAATCTTGATATTAGGCATATTGATTGCTGCTGAACAGACTGACAATAATTTTATTTAATCTTCTTATTTATTACTAAGACATGTAGCCTTTTTCAAACTAGGAATTAGTTTTTGTTCAGTCCCTACTTGACAAGTTAAATCTGTACTGAATATTCAGTAGTTGCCCTAAACCTTGATCTTTGTGGTGGGTGTCAAGGGCAGATCTGCTCAGAAAGCGACTGTGAATTTATTAATGGTTGTGCAGGGATCAGTTTTCCTTGAGGATGACTGAGACAGGTACCAGCTGGAGTGTTTTACTGCAGCACAGGCATTGTGGACACTGTCTGGAGACTATGGCCAGGAACAATGGAATTTAAGTAGTATATCACTAAGAACTTATTTAAGCATTCAGGACTCCAATCTTATGGTTCCTTCACAAGATTTGTCAGGATTAGAAAAAGTTTTACTAAATAATTGAAAAGTATTAGCTTTACACCCTGGTCTTTTGATATAACATGTGTCCTTTGGGATAGACCAATTTTTCTGCATTAATATCTTACACTGTATACTTAAAATCCATTGACATACCCAACAGTTGAAGACTTATACGGTGACCAAAACAGAGCTTCTTTATAACATTTAGAACTATTCTAAATGGTGTTAGCATCACTCATTAGATGGCAGCTGGCTGACTAGATTCCTAGTAAGCACGATGCTAAAAGTTGCAGAAATTCTGTTCATTCTTTGAAGCTAATAGGTAGTATTACAATGCATAATAATCTGTTCCATTTAAAATTGGTTTTGAGCTTAAATGCTTTGAATGGATTGTGGATATACATTGGGAATCAGCTTTTTGGATCAAGGCACCAAATTAGCAGAAATCTACTGTTGTTTTTTGGGGACAGGTTGTACATTTATCCATTCTGCATTGAGAATACATTTTGCACCACATGCTGCTTCAAATAAGTTCTGGTAGAACATTTCAGTAATGAGTACAAAAGAATTATGCAAAATAAGCTTACGTTTGTTTGTTTACACTAGTTTGTAGGAGTTTGTTGCCAGGCCATTTGCTTGTACAACCAGCATGTGACTTTGTGGGATTAAACTAGTTTAAGCTGCTGTTATGGGCCACAAACGTGAACATCTTTGAACTTAAAAACCTGCATGTATGTTTAAACTATTCCTGTGAAGTAATAAAGTAAGTAATTCTTTATTATTCTGCTCTCATGATGGATTCAAGCAGAGGCTTTTTATCTAATCTGCTAGATCACTGTGTTACAAAGGTATTTGAGAAGTCTCCACCCTCTTTGAAGGGTTTGTGTTGCTTTAATTCATTCAATCAGTGAAAAACTCAACAATGAAAGAGTGACATCAGAGTAACTCCACTATTAGCTACAAATCCAAATAATTAACTCTTAAATTGATGTGTTTTGTATGCCTGTTAGTGGTTCATTATTTTGAGATTCACCCATTAATTTTATTTTATTTTTGGAACGTAACTACAAATTATTCTCTCTATTAATGGATCTTTCAATGCAGCATATCTAAAACCCAGGTGGAGCAGCTAATAATTTTACAATAACGCAAATGATGTATACATTCCTATGTTTACCAGCAGTATTTGCAGATTTAAGTTACTATCCATGCAAATAAATGGGGTCCGCTGTCTCCTTACATTGTCAACTTAAAGGGGTTATTATTGTGTGTTTTTTATTTTTTCATTTTGAAGTACATTTCTCATCTGATTTAAAATCTGAAATATAAGTAAATAAATGATTCTTTAAAACCAGTCAAAACTGTTTCTGCTGGTACAGATATATGCTTTTCTTATCTCCAAAAGTTCATTATGAAACAACAAAAATCAAAAACTAATAGCAATTTGTATAAAATACAAGAACCCGTAAATTACAATAAATCCTGTTTATTTTCATTTTATTCAAACCTGTCATTGGATTTTATGCGTTTTAAAACAGAACAATGTAATCTGATGACGGTTTTTTGCTCTTTTCTAATGTACTGTGATAGATTGCCACCGTTTGGCTTTATTATTTATCCCACACTGACATTAACTTACACTGTTACTCTTTCTATTACACGAAAATCAAACTAAAAACTCCATTCCAGACTATTAAAAGTGGGACGACTCATCGGTCAATGTTCCGCTGCTGTCTCGCTTCATTCGTTGGTGCTGCACTAGCGAGATCTGTGAGTGAATGTCTGCCGCACCGGCAAGTGTGTCTTTAAAAGGTGCGGCTTGCATTTATATTTGTATTTCTGACTCAGACGGTGGGAGGGTATAGAGGGGAGGTAGGGTGGGGTAATTGTGAGGGGTTGCGGTTGGGGGAGTGGCATTGGGCTGTTGAGTGAAGTTAGGAGCTGTGGAGGTTTCACACAGCTGAGAGAGCGGGTGAGGGACAGCACAGCCTGTCTCACATTCATTCAGAAAATATCAAGGAAAGACAGGGAAGAAGGAAAAGAAGAAGAAGAAGAAGAAGGAGGAGGTCAATCAGCTTCATGGCTATGTACGAACCTGCCTACCTGCCTCCCAACGCTGAGGAGCAAGACTTCATTCAAGCATATGAAAATGTCAGAGAGAAATACAAAGGTGGGAGTCTGCAGCTTACACTAGAGAGATGGCAACTTAAGCATGAAGCCATGAAAACGATGGAAAGGATATCATGACATTTGTGTGTGTCTACAGAAGGTGGGGGTCAAATTGATTGGTCTGTTTTTCGTATTTCCGACTGTACACAGGTGCAAATATGTAAATGAAGACACACCTCGCTCACACTAATGTGTGTGAGAAAGTACTTGTGTGTGGAACAATACAGCAGTCACGCATGCCGCATCTCTCGGCCACACAGAGTGTTTTATCGATGGCCGCACATGTTTGCTGTCACTCTTCCTCTGCCTCTGTGAGTGTATTATTGCTAAAGTCCAGTGGATTTGCAGGAGTGCGTTACTTTGAAGTGGTAGCGTAGCAGTCGGCCCAGTATGCCGACCTCCGACCTCGGTGTGAAAGGGGACTTAGCTGAAGTATGAGCGTTTCTGATAGTTATCTTCCATCCAATCACAGCAAGACATTAACATGTGCTGCTGAGGGAAATTCAATTGCTTTTCTTTTTAAGTTTAAATCCTGTTTTTTTACCAAGGTTAGCTGCTATGACTCTCTTTGATGACTTACTTTACATTCATTCCCTTTCATGGAAATTTTCCTGCACTTTAGAACAAATAGAAAGTGTGTCGGAGATTTAAAGATAAATTAGTGGAAAACTACAGCCATGGATTTATCATGTTCCTTCACATATGTCTACAGTTAATGGTCTTTTTCACTTTCCCTTTATTTTAAATGACCTGAGCAGCATCTTCTGGATCTTTTCTTTCAAAGCCTAGTTTGCATTCTTGTACATGTTTTATTTCTTCCCTTTCCCTTTCACTATTAAACTCGAGAAAAGGGTTCTGTCAAGGACGAACAAAGAATTCCTTATTCCCGTCTTAATTTGAAATTATGTTAACTGTGATTGTGTGCCCTATTTTATTTAAAATCCTGGCCAGTAAAGTTATTTTTGACACCCTTAATTTTTTACCAAGGGAATTTGCGACGTAGAGGTTCCTCTTTTTGTTTCTAATGTGTTTGCTAGTGGATAATAAGAAGCAGGAGCTGCCTTTGTGGCAGGTGTTTATGTTCCGTGGTCCTCTGTTTTCCTTTCTTGATAATGTCTGTGCTCCACAGAGGCCCAGCGCTCCTTATTAAGGCACACAGATGACAAAATCAGTTGGAGAGCAGTTTCATACTTGTCATGTTTCATCTCCCCTCTATTCAGAGCATGTTTCATTTCTATCTCTATGGCTTTAGGTTGCTACTGTCAGGCATTCAAGTTTGGAGTATACCATTGCTAGACACATTGTGTCAATATTCATCTACTCTACAGTAGTATGCTAACCCTTACCCTAACCCCAACTGACACTTAACCCTAATCCATTTTAAGGCTTTGTTATTAGAGTGTCTCGGTTAATACTAATTTCTAGTGCAACAGAATTGGTTCTATGAATTGCAAAATGTGACATTTTCGACACTTTGTGATGTTGCAACAAACTTCAATGTATTTATTTGAGATGTCATTTGATAACACCAATCGAACGTTGTCTCCAGTTGTGGTAGGGAAATTATTATGGCTTTTGATGAGGAGCTATGGTCTGGATTGTTCTTCGTTCAGCTTAAATCGTCTTCCAGTAAAGTCTGACACACTTCCTGGTTTGATGTAAAGAAAACCATTCCCCTACCATGATGTTGTCACCATCAAGTTTCACCTTGGGGATGGAACCATTGGATAGTCATCTTCTTGGTCACATTAGGAATCCCATTCCAAACATTAGGTGTACAGTACAGGTTACTTGACTTCCATCACTTCCTATAATTTTGGGAAATTTTGTTTTTTCACCAATGCATCGCTTAGGTTTTCATAGTCCAGGGTGTTGTCAGTCGCCCAGTGCTTAGCCTCTGGTTTTTCAAGCATGTTAATACATGCTTGTAAGATTTACGTCAACTCAAAACAGTGTTTATAGAAATAAAATAAAAAATAATCGAAGTAGAATTCAATATAAATAAATCTAAAATTTTGTTTTCAAGCCATATTGCCCAATTACTCTCCTGAAATCTTCTGACATTTTCTCTTTTTGTTTGTTTATTGTATAAAATCCCTACTAAATTAATTGAGCTCTTTGTTTCTAATATAAGACTTCTCGATCCCTTTGTATGCTATAAACTGGACCGGCTGTTTCTATACATCTACTCTCATTTTAATAAGCTTTATATTTATGCCTAGCATATTGTCGCGCTTAGTTAAAAAGGTTCGAGAACAAATTTTCCCCAATGTAAAACCTGAGGCGCGATCACTAAAAAAAGTTTTATCTAACTGAATAATGTTTAAACATTTGGGTGCTTTGACTGTCCACAGCTTACAACTCCAAGCTGATATCATGTAAAACTTCTCCTGGATGATAGAAAGCTGTTTCATAGTATCTTCAATGTGCTACCATGCAAAGACATAATTTGCCTATGTAACTAGCAAGTCCCCCGTGATGCATCGCATAAGTGTGTTGGCATGGTGGCTGAAGCTGTCAGTAAATTCTTTGTTGCAGACAAATGCTCTAATTAGCATGTTTGTGTGTATTTGTTTTCCTCTTAAATGCTTGTGCAGAACCATAGCAAGGAGGATTTATCCATCCCATCCATCCTAGCTTTGTGGGATGCTGATACGGAGTGTTTGCTTTGTAGTATGTACATAGAAAAATGAGAATTTGTATTTTACATACTGTCCTCCTTGTAGAATATTAGGTTTTCCACCTGTCCCATGTTTATTGGTTGGTAAACTCGCTAACTCACATTTATGTTGAGGAGAAATTAACAAAAACATCTTACTAAAGTATTCATACTCTTTTCAATTTATTTTCAAAACCTTCAATTTGAATTTATTTTACTGGGATTTAATATGACAGACAAACACAAGGTTTTCACATAGGGGAAGAAGCCCTTGCAGAAAAAAACAAAACAAACAAAAAAAAAAACATGAATTTCACATGTGAACTGATGGGAGTCACATAATAACCATTGATATATGTAGATTTGGAATGAGGTTAAACAACCACGTGATTCATGGTTTTGAAAAACACTGTTTCCCCATTTCATTGATACTTGATCACATGTGAAAAATTTGACTCACATGTGGGAAACTGGAACCTCATGTGAGTTTATTGGGACTATAATCCATGTAAAAACATGAGAATCGATTTTTTTTTTTTTTACCACACTCCAGACTCATATATCTACATGTATACATTCTGTAAAGGAGTTGAAGGGAAATAATAAATGGCTTTAGAATGTTAGACAATTAAAAATCTAAAACATATATGGTGACCTTGTATAAAAAAATCCCTGAATAAAATAATTTTACTGCTGTTCTGTGAAGACCTCAGCTGGTTATTATACAATATTTGTCAACAAGTAGCACAATGAAGACAAGTGACAGGTGAGCAATAATATTTAGTGAAACACTTTTAGGGAAGGTCTTAGGGGTTCAGTCAATCAGCTATAAGGATAATGAATAGTCCTTCTAAGTAGATATTGGCTAGATCGAGTAGGATTGCTTTCGTCTTGGAAAGCTAAAATTCCCATTTCCCATCAGATATTTTAGATATGCTCTAGGGAAGATATCTACAAATTGGCAGATTATTCTGGAAATAATTTTAAGCTCATTTCACAGAAAAATTAATACTTTAAAAAAAAAGAATACTGAACCGCTAGTATCCCAAGCCTTAAATATCTTGTGCAATCCTGGTTGTTTTTTAATATTTTTGAAAATGCAAAGAGTATGACACAACTGCAGACCTATCAGGGTGTGGTAGTCCACTCACTTAAACCGATAGGCCAAGCAATGAGAGTATTAATCATAGTAGCTGCAGAGATCCAACTTAAAGGAAGAAGCTAAGGCAAAAGAATATGTTCATGGGACAATTTATAATCACCCACTACATGCATCCATGTAGTGCCATTTTTTATAATGGCAGAATCTGCAAGAGACTGCAAAATACCCTGAGACTTAGGCAAACGCTTATCTTCCAGTGAAAGTTTAGCCATCAAAATTAAATTTAAGTTCAACTTAGACTGTGTGGCAACACAGGCAAATTGATTTACAGATGTTTCCTTTTTTAAAGTTCCAGACTGACAGACTGTGATCTATTCTGTTTAAAGTAAGTTTCCTTAATCTGGAGAAGGTGAAGAGATGCGCCAAAAGACTTGTTACTGCAGCAAAGAGGGGTTTTACACCGAATTTGGCGGAATTTTTCTCATGTTGCTCAATCTCATAATATCTCAGCTAGCTTTATTTTACTCAACAAGCCGATGCTTTAAAGTTTAGCTACTTCTCAGCTGCTGAAGACAGTATTAGCCCTGTGTGTCTGCACTCTTTCCAGGCCAGTTCTGCTTTTGCTCTTTGTGTTGACGTCTTTATAAGTGAATTTCATGCTTCTGACACTCCGTGCCAGGTCACCGGGGGCGGCTGACCCTGAAGGACAGTTAGTGCTCAGTTGTTTAGATAAAAGGTTTAGGTACTAAAATCAAGCCAAAAAGTATAATCATACCAAAAACAGAAAGTCTTGATTTGACATTGCAAGTATTCTCCAAATAAATGAAAGTGTAATAACAGTTAGGGTCTAAACTTAGCCATTGCTGTCTCATTGCCTGCCCTGAATTGCAGCCGACTGAGTGGTTAAGGCTTGGCTGTCATCCTGCTGTCCTCTAACACAGTTTGTGCTAGCAGCTGATGCTGACGTTACTAGGCTTTTTTAGCAGGGAATTGCCTTGATCATGGTGGGAGGTAGGGGGGGTGTTGGGGTTGGAGGGGGGTTTCAGCATCCACAGCTTTAGCTAACATCCATAGTCCTTCTAAATATAGTTGCAGGCATGATGTTCCGGTTAGTTATGAGTTATGCAGTTTCCAGTAGGTTCTTCACTGAAGAAGTCAGACCTTTTTCAAAGACTATTAAATGATTTTTTAATGGGGTTATTAGTTTTATTAAAGGCTTAACATCTTCGTAGCTGTAGCTTATTATTGACCTTCACTGGACTTTTCAGTTTGAAAGCTGTTTGTCCTGCTTTTGTTAGTGTTGGGAGTAGTTTTTCACCTTGTATGAGATGAAGCAGCACTTCGCAATGGTGTGGAAGTAGTTAATTAAGGTTGTGAATTAAAAACGGATGTTTGATGTCTGAAGTTGAACAGATTAAGTAGTAAACTGATTTTCTTTTTTTTGTGTTACAGTGAGACTAAAACATGAATATTTTCTTCTTTCTCGGCCAAAACCATTGTATCTAACAATTAGATATTATACAGCATTTAGACACATATAATGTGTGTCGTGGCACAGTGGAAATTATCTGGAAATTATCTTGGTGAAATTGGATAATTGTTTTTGAGTATTTTTGAAGTGGGCATGTTAAATGCAATTTGAAATAAGAGATATAAAATATGATAAAAAATAAATTTTTGTGTTTATTTGATTCATATTGAAGACACTTTGATAAGAATTACTATAAATTTTAAATATGCAACTATAGAGTATAATTTGTTTACATTTTTGGTTGGTGGTGTGCCTCGTAATTCTTTCAATGAAAACAATGTACCTTGGCTCAAAAAACATTGAAAAACACTGTTTTAAAGCATCGAAAATGATTATCTAAGCAAAATTTGTTTCGAAATATATTTTAGCAGTACAGTTGAGAACAGACTATATTGTGTTCAAGGTATTCTGGATGATTTATTTTAATCATACGTTTTAAGATAAAAGGCAGATTTAAAAATAAATTCAGCTGGCTTTTTTAAATCAGTAAAATAGCGGTAAATGTTTAGAATTTAGGAAAGGCTGTTCCCAGATTACATATATTGATGAATGTTTCCTACAACACTTAGTTTTTTTTTTTTTTTCATCAGGTCTCACCATTTGTTAGTTTATAATTCATTCCCATTTCTGTTCAACTTTATGTAGATTAAGCACAAACTCTCATTAGCTTCAGCTAAACACATTGTCAGCACCAAATAATAAGTTGAACTAATATTTGCGATTAGTGCCTCATGACATTGCACAATTAGCTTTTTCAATAAGTTGTTAATTTAAGTGCACACATAAGATATTTTCTTTATAAACTAATATAATAATAATTTTATTCTAGAAAGGTTTATCTTCTTTTTTGAACGTCCAAGCAAAATTAAATAAATAAATGAATATAGGTACCCACTATGCAAAATGAAAATGAACAGCCTTGATAAAAGGACTTTCCAGCTACTGTGCTTTTGTCAAATCTAAACTGAGAAAAAGCACAGCAGTTGGTGCCTACCGGGTTTAGCTCAGTGAATCACCTGGGTTAGATATTGTGCTGTAACAGCTGATAAAGTGTGGATAAAAAAAAAAAAGTTTTCAGTCTGTTTTAGTTCACTTTTTTTAATCTATTTACCCCTATTTATTCCTGGAATGGATCAGCACAGACACGCAGCTCAGAGCAAAGGTTACAATAGGACAGCGTATCATTGGTAAGAACATGCTGGGAATCCTTTACAGCCTTTTAAGGCAGAGGAAGAACCTGTGCTAAATCTTCAGCCAATCTTTTGGCCTTCATCCCAAAGTAATTATTTTGCAGAACAGAGGCTGCTGCTCTTAATGCCTGATGATCTGGTGTTTATGACTGTTTGGACGTAAGAGATGAAAGCTGTAAAAACAGAGAAAAAGTGTAGACAGGCTAACATTTAATCCTGAGGTATGTCACAGGGTAGTTACATAATATTTCCACACATACATCATTTTAATTTTCACTCATAAATACTGATGGTCTGTCAAGCTTTAACAAACTTGGAATGACTAATCTAATGTAGTTAAAAGCTGATACTACACTTTTTAATCACAGGCCTAATATTCTACATACTAATTGAGCGTGATTTCTAACATCTCTAAGAGCTGAATAAACCTGTTGAAAAAAGCAAGATAAAAGAGTTTGGAAATAAAATGACCAGGAATTTAGTTGAATATTTATATTAACTAACTGACCTGTCCTTTGCTTGTTTCCACAAATCAGGAAAAATAAATGCAACCGTGCTAGAATTATTAACTTGGATGTTGAACTACATTTGTTTGTACATTTTCTAAATAATAGATTATTAACACTGTGGCAGTGTGATTGACGGCTATCACAGCTTAAAGAAATGGTCAAAAAATGTTTTTCCCATTTAATTTTGAGTTGACATGATTTTGCATTATATTGATCGCAGAGTAGTGTAGTATAATGCTTTGTGATAACATCGTTACTCAAATAAATCCATACAGTATAATACTGTGATGAATCAGAACATTTACTAAAAATAATTCCACTTCTTAAAGAGTAACTTAATTTAAGAAAAAATGGTTTGGCATTTGTTTTATTCCTGTTTGAGTGGTTTTTGTGTAGTTCTCTCTCAGTTAGATTTCCATCAGTTGTACTTTTGTAGTTGTTTTAACAAGACAAAACAATTAAAAGTTACAATATATTAACAATATATTCTAGCTCTAAGTATTTAAATAAACCTTTCAGCCTCTTTCTGAACTTGAATCCTGCTTTTATTGCTGCTTAGCAGTATTGGAGATGAGGATGTGTGCACTTAACCAATGATTTTTACTAAATCTGACACCTTGTTTGCTTTTATACGTGTAAAAAAAACAGCCAGACTTGCAGTCTGAACAGTGACAGCTGTCATCTCATTGTCAGATTTCAACATCAGCTTTACACAACCAGCAAGGCCTGTGGTATTTAGGCAATTTTAGCTTCTCCCTGATTTATTTTTATTTTTTTACAAGAGCTGTAACACATGGCTTCCTGGTTCTCCTAAAGGAAAACAGATGGGGTGAAAAACACATTTGTGTGGAAACTATTTAGGTTCTAACACCTGTGTTCTTCTCTGATACAAAGACTCTTTGTGTTTTCACTTTGTTTGCGTGGCTGGGCTGTGGCACTTTCTTAAGGCTGTTAACAGTCTGGGTCTTTAGCTTCAAGGCTCTGCTGAGCTATGAAAAAATTACAGCGGAAAACTAAAACATTGTGTGTGTGTGTGTGTGTGTGTGTGTGTGTGTGTGTGTGTGTGTGTGTGTGTGTGTGTGTGTGTGTGTGTGTGTTATTCCCTCAACATACCACTAAAAATGGAAAGGTCTTGTTAAAAAGCTCCACCTTCAAAACAAACAAGGACAATCCCCCCCACTTGTTTCTCAGCCCTCATACCCCTGTAATTATCTTTAATGATTAAGGATTTTTTTCCCCCTGGACTTGTGTATGTACAGTATGTCATGTATTAACTTCATGTTTGTACAAAAATGAATGTATATTATGAAGAAAGTTCCAACATGAGCAGTAAGTGTAGCCCATCTGGATATTTATTGCCTTTCCAGCTGTAACTTATGCAAGTGTTTCATGTTCCTGTCAGTTTCTTTTTTTTTTCTCTCATAGAAGAGTAAGAACAGTTCAGTTCAAACTGTGTGGGTTCTTACATTTTTTTTCAGGAAATACTAAATGTTCACACTGCACAATTCCAATTTTATTTATTTTTTGCCATGATCGTTCATACTATTAATTAAATACCACCACAGACTTCGGCGTGAAGAACTTACAGTCCCAAAGTGACGGACTTGTGCAAAAGAATGCAGACATCACACAACACTGCAATGTTTAAGCAAGGACATACGGCTGACATTAAAGTCAGATAAAATGTGCCATGACTCTTCAAACTGTAGATGTTTTGAAAAAAATGTGATATTTACATGAATTAAAAACACATATGGACGCGGCATAATTTATAGTTTATATTTGGTGAAGAAATCTATATTAGGTTATTCAGACCCGTGCAGAAGTCTGATATCGGTCAACTTTACCTGCTTTGCGAACGTTGCCTAAGATACTTATTCTGTTGCAAGATTGTACAGTAACAAAACATGTTTTGCCCATTTCCGATCTTCTATATTTTTGCTATGTTCTAACCTGCTGATAGCAGTTTGCACTAATTTCTCTTTATGAACAATACTTTTACTATCAGATGCACGTTTAAACATGCCTATAGGCTGAAGTTTCTCATTTCTTACTGAGAGTGTCGGCCACACACGTAAAATTGGACTAGTATTAACAATCAATGTTTCTTTCCATTTTCCGTGTGGTAATTGTTTGGGCATGTAACAGTAATAGTGATGGAGTACAGTTTTGTGGAATGACGTAGAGGACAGTCGTTGGCTTCAACACCAGTTGGCTTCTGGTTAAACGGCTCCTTCGCCAGCCCTGTCAAACATTTGCAATCTAAAGCAGATACTTTCTGATGGTCTGTGGCTGCTGGTTAGTTTACCTGGAAAACCAGTTAAAAAAAACACAATAAAAAAAATAAAAATAAAAACGTGGGTGACGAAGCTTAAATGAACGTGTCCTTCTCTTTCTTATTCAGCCCTGTCACTTCCCAACACTGAATGGCTTGGAGTTTATTGCAGGCCACTGGTATTTGGAGCAACTGGGATCACTCGGCATGATGGCCTCCACACAGGCCAGGAATGTAACTGCAGGTCACCCCACACAGCTGACAGGGGGGAGCATTAGCTCTAATGTTATGACATTGCATGTTAGGTTTTCACATGTGCTCATGTGCCTGTGGGACAGTAGGAAAAACTTGTTACATTCTTCTCTGTTAGCAGAGTGCTAAGTATCCCTCAGCCTAAGATACCAAAGTTGAGGGAGTAAAGATTGTTTGCTGCAGCAAATACCTTCAGTGATGAAAGAAATGTACTTTATTAAAAACTACCCTATATGGATTTTTCCTACTGTATTTCACCATCATCAAATGCAGAAACCAGGGATACACAAAAGGCATGCTCCAAAATACTTCTAAGATGACACATTAGTGCAAAAGTAAACAAGGCCTCCCATACTTTGGTGTGCCCGCCGAACATATGGTCCCTGAAGGGTGGTTCCCTTCTCTCTGAGATCAGAGGTCAGATGACAACCCTAGAAAGAAAAAAACCCAAAACAAACAAAAACAAAAAAGAACGGCTGCTGTTTGCTTTCTTATCTCAAAGTTCAAATCAGTGGTAATTCTGGCTTTCCTGCAGAGCTGTCGCTGCACTTTGGCACAACTGAACTCAGAGAGTATTTGTTGTGCTCTCAGTAGCGATTTATAGTGACGTTTTTATAGATTTTTGATTGTTAATGAATTGTGTAATGCTTTACTTCCTGACTGAGCAAGTTGCTTTGAACTGCTACTGTCCATGTGTAGCTGTGAGTCAAATATTATAATGTCACATTTATTACTTTTGTATTTTCTTTAAATTCCTAACATTTTTTTTTAAAAGAGGAAGGCCAGCAGATACAGAGATAAAACCGTCTATCACAATATGGCTATGCTAATCTCTAAGAAAATCTGATATAATCAGTAAAAAATCTCTGCTTAAAAATAGTTGGACCTTTTTTGCATCTGTTTTCCCGCTCTTACCATGTATCATCACTTCTACTTCTGATACAAATAATAATAAGAATTGCACTGTTATTTTTTCCCACTGTGTAATCCATCCTAAACACAAATGATCAGAGTCTGCTAAAGCAGTACCACCAGGCCAAGCGCATGAATTTAAACATAACATTTTATTCTCTGCGTAATGACTTTAATGTCCTATCACACTACCTTACCTCAGAAATTACAACACAAGAAAACAAGATTGTGAGGCAGATACATTTTCATTTTGATGCTTTAAAACATTTATTTCGAGACCAAACTACAAATATTTCTGTTGAATTCAGTTTGGCGATAGTAAGCAGCTTAATCCAGTGACAGAGTGAGTCACTGGTGTCAATACTACAAAAGGCTGAAACATCTCCGCAAGAATCGATTCAGTCGCTCACATGCATAGGGGAAGTCTCACCACCTTTTCTGGGAGCAGAACATTAAGGTCAGCAGCCAGAGTGGCGCCTCAGGCATAAACTTCTTGTCCTGTGAAGCACAGACAGAAAAAGATGATGAGGCACTCAGAGTGTGGGAGTGGAAAAAAAACAGAAGCAGAGATCACGACTGCGAGAATGAAACAAAAATAAAAGCTGATTTTGGTAAGGAGACACAGTGGGCTCAATTTAACTTTTACTTAGCACTGATCATGTTTGTGATTGTTTAAAGCTGAGCAGTAAATCGTTTAATTGAGGAGACGAGTGTAAGCTGAGACATCAAGCATGTCACAGTTGGCCTCAAGACTTCAACTGGGAAAGTTTTATGACCCACATTCCAAAACTGCTGTTTCCATTATTTTCAGTGACATGATACCAGAACACCTTAGGAACTACTTTGTTCTCACATTTTTTGGAAAGGTTCAATGTTGATAGAAGCAAAACTTTTTATCAAAGGCAATACAAGGAAGACACAATGTAGTAACATAACATAGCAACATTAACGAGGTATGTGTCTAAAAACTAAGCACAATTATTTAATCAGGTTTAAGTCTGGATTTTAAGTGAGGCATGGCAACATACTTTAGTCTTTTGCAACACATCAGCTGTGGTTGACTTTAGAAGAGGATTTAAAGTTAACAATGGGGAATGAGATGTTTCCGGTGATGTGCCATGATTGGTTTTCTCCTTACACCCCGGTTGTCTTTTCCCAGACCAACTGCTATGCTTCTTTAAATTTAACATGCTAAGGCTGCTGTTTTTCTATAATTCTTATGAGCTCTGGACACTGTGACCTTGGCATGAGTTCCCTGGGATGTCCTTTTCACTGCTGGGAAAACTGTCAGCTGTCTTAAATATTTTCCGTGTGTGACTTTGGTCCTCACCAAAGAACAGTAGGATTCAACTCCCGTCCTGAGGGACTCGGTGTCCTGCATGTTTTAGAAATGCCGGTGCTAGGAAACAGCTGATTCAGATGGCTGAACTGCCTCTTCAGCATGCGGTCAGTTTGTGCAAAGGAGTAAGAATGAACCATAAATTTGATTCAGGTGTTGTGAACAAGACCTTAAAGTGCAACAGGGGAGCCTCACATATAAACATAGTTGTGTCACTGGGGTGATATCCCTGTTTGTGTTTGGGTTTGTGTTAACAAACCTGTATGCTTCAAATCAGGCAGCTGACGAAGTTCCTGCTTTAGGAACATCACTAATGCGTTTCTGTACACATCAGATTAGATTTTTTGTTAACGACCCTAGTAAAGACAAAAAAAATTGTACCTTGATGAAAAGATCTTGCTACTTGTTTAAAATTACATTCCTTATGTGCACATTAGTTCCTGTTAAAGGTGTGGGAGATTATGTGATGGCATAAAATGTGAATAGCCAGATTATTAAAATTTAGGATTTATGCTTGTGTTCTTCCTATGGTCTCATTTCCCTGTGGTTTACCCTAATCAGTCATTATAGGGAAAGCACAGCCCCTAGTGGTACATTGACCTCACAACAACAAAGCTGATTATCAAAGGGGCAAAATGACCTCTTAAGGAAATTCTAAAAACTTTGACTCAGTGACTTATCAGTAGCAGGGGGAGATGATAATTGACTATATCTCTGAGCTTTGTGTGTAGATTCAGACTTCAAATTCAATCACAACCATGATTAGCCTTTTTTAGTCTCACTAGTTGAAATAACAATGAAATGATCTCCAGTGTGCCTGGTTCAGCTTTAGAGAAGGAAAGTCTATGAATCCCTGCGTAGGTGGGAAACCATTTGGGATTGATGGCAGTTTCCTCCCTTATCCACTCATCAGAGCTTTGTTTACTTGAATTCTGCTTTTCTTTCCTCCTTCATGTAAAAATACCATTACTCAGAGCAGAGGCCTTTAGTGTGCATGTCTCGGTTTTCTTAATAAATCAAATCCCCAAACTATGAATGTTTTGTGTAACCATGAATGATTCTCATCAAGCTGTAAATAACTATTGATGTCGTTTATTAACAATTTCGTAATTACTAAATCATTAATTACTAAATAAAAAAAAATAGTACAATTGTTTAGTCTCAGTTGTTGCTTATAAATATTTTTGTACGCTAAAGCATATGTATTAAAATAACAATAGATAAAATAATGAGTCCATCAATGGCCTTTTTAAATAACAAGACAAAACATATTTATGGAATAATGCAGATAACTTCTCTCCAATATGTAAGATTTTCATACAAAAACAAATTTACTTTACAGTTAAATGACTTATCAATAAACTTACTACGTAACACTCAGACAAACTATGGTAATACATATTGAAAGAGAATCTGATTTATAAACAGTAAAATGTACAAATAAAAAAATTAAACTATAATGATGATGTGACCTCACAGTTTATACCAAGTGTTTAGAGACCAGATTAATATAAGAGGAATTTGATTGAGACCAAATTAGTTTTCAACTAATTCAGATTGCTTTGCAGAAAAATATGCTGATCATTACTCACTCACACAGCATCACCAAAATATACAAGAATCAAACTTGAACTAACTCATAGAATTATATATAGTAATATGAAAATCCCCTTGATTATGCATGCTGAAACACCACGGATTATATTCAAGACAGTGGAAGCCTCATCTAAGTTTTTTGCCTACTTTAAGCTTTCTTAATAACAATATACATTTTGTATGTGGTAAGTGGTTTTAACCAGCTGACTGTGCTTTGAACAGGAGCACGTTTAGTTGCATTTAGCTCAAATAGTATCTAGCTTTCATATGTAGCACCACGATGACTATTTTTCTTTATTCATTTCACACTATGATACTCTTCTTCCTCCTGGAAACTGGTAATGGTTTAATGTGAGATTAAAAGTTTTTTCTATGCGTCACATTGATCACCATGTTAATAGATTGTATACATGATTGTAGGAAAATAAGCCTCCATTTAAATGTTTTAACATCCAACTGCTACCCTGCTTGGAAAACAATATAAATATACACTTCCTCATACGCTTTTTAACAAATACAACAAAAATCAATCTCAACACAACAGAAATGTCTCTAAAACTACGTTGTGTACCAAATACATTTAATGTAACATTAAATGTAACGTTAAATTGTGAAGCTGGATGTAAACAACATTTTTATGTTTGCTGAACTTTTTCCCCTTTCATAATAAATGTTATGATCTGCAGTGTTCTCACTTTTCCCTAAAATATTTTATCCCAATCTGACCTTCCTGATTGGAGAGACTGTTCTCCTGCTTACTGCTGCCTCAGGCTTTAAGCCCCAACATTTGGCTGGAGATTTGACCGGCTGAGTGACTTCAGCCAGGAGGAATGTTTTTTGTATGGATGTCCACAGCAGGGCGACCAGCCTGATGTACACAAAGCACAGAAGCTGCTGAGCTGAGCACAAGTAGCGCTTTGAAACACATGTCACTTTGTACCGACATAGTTTTTAAAACACAATTATGTACACTTTATTGATTTGTATTTGATAGAAAAGAAAAAACAAAAACAAGACTTGCATGTTCTGCTTTGCCAAAAATGTGTCTGGCCCTTCTTCCTTGGGATGCTTTATTAACATTGCTGGATTTAATGTGGCTTCAGATTCAAATTTCAAAACATACCAGGCGTTATCAACAGATTGGCTTTGCTTTCTGGGAGAAGATTGTAGTTAAAGCTTTAAATTTTAGTCTAATGACTAAGGATGGTGTTGTCATTCTTCTTTTTTTTGACATGTGAAACAGTCTTAATAATGTAGCAAAAATGCTGCCTTTCTTATTGCATTTGTAACATTCCTACAGTCAGATATGAAATCTTAGCAATGTGCAACTTGAATGTCCCACATATGGATAAGGGACTTTTATTTGTTCTTTATTGGAAAGGTGTGTTTGACATTCCCCCCTAAAGGTACAGTACATACATATTGCAGATTATCTGATCACACTGCAGATTCAAGAAATAGGGTAAAAAAAACAAAGACCTTAAAATAATAGGTTACACAGAGAAAACAACTAGGAGAAAATATATGCAAGTCACTTTAGAAACGTAAAGCAAATAAACGGTATACAAAACAAACAAACAAAAACACAACCCAAACATTGCTTTTATAAATCAGAAAGAATAATACAAAAAATAATTGAGCTCCCCCTTTGTTTCTTGTTATTTTTAGCATTTGGACTTAAGCATTATTAAGACGAACAAAATTAATTTAGAAGTTTTTTTTATCAACTGTATTTGAATAGTACACTAATAGTAGTAGTAGTAGTAGTAGTACACTATACTAACTGCTCTGACAGAAACAGCTTACCTCTTGTAGTTGACAAGAACAGCTTATCTGTGTAGAAACTAAAGATAGTTATAGAAATTATGTGGTAATTGGTTATATAGCCGGTGCAAATGAGCAAAAACTATTTTTAAGTATTTTCTCTTCTTCCTGTTTTTCACAGGTACACATAATCATTTTCCAGTTTCTTATAAAAATGTTTCATTTATTTTATATGGTTAGTTTTTCTTTGTCCATCCTGAGCTAACTGCTCTGTGTCAGGTAAATGGTCTGATCAGCTTAACTGAGGCAAAGACTCAGATAGACTAAAATAAAAATCCAGTTATAAATGCAAGAAGCGGGTTATAGGAAGTGGCTTTGTATTTTGCAAAGAAAATGCTTTAGAGTGTTTCACATGACTGTAAACGAGAGAATGTGTGTGTGTGTGCCTCACATTGTTTATGGCAGGAACCAAAACAGAGAGGAGAGTCCCGGTCAGCCAACCTGCTGAGCAGGAAAGTGACCAAAGAGAGAGACAAAAGAGTTCAGAGTCAGGAATCTGCTCAGACAGAGAGGAAACTCGGTCGGCTCGTCAGAGGAGGGAGATCAGACTGTATTTACACCCGTTTTTCATCATTCTTTAAGAAAAGGCTTGGAAGCCCAAATGGACCTACCCAACTCAATCCAAAAAGAGATTATTTTACTAAAAGGTATTTTTAATTCTGATTGTTACTTGCCGTACAAATATACTTGTTTTTTTAACGATAATTTGAATAACTGGTTTTGAAACAAAGCACCTAACAATATGGACTGGGGAGAGACATTATTGTGGTTTTGTTAATGCATTTGAAGGAAGGAGTAGCTGGCTGTCATTGTTTGTAAGGCTGTATGAGTGTGCACTGTGTTAACTCAAGCCTGCTTCTAAATAAGCTGGTTATAGTAAGAGAGGAACAGTTACTGTTTCAGGTTTAACCAGACTGATGCTAGAGCAAAAGCATGCTGGTATTTCATCACACCGATTTCACAAACTAAAAATGCAAAGCTGTATCATTATCATCATGTGCTATCTTGCATTAAACAGTTGTAATAGTCACAAATAATCAATGTGAATCTTTTAATTGTCCTGATTTTTCCGTTCGCATCAGTACCAAAATGTGGACCAAATGCCCTTTTACTTGTTCTTTATAAATCATGCGTTTAATGCAGAAAATATGTATCTGTTTTTATCATTTATTTACTCAGTGTTGCTACGGTTACGTCTGTGCGACATGTTACTAATCAAGTTTCTGTTACCTTAAAACCAGTTCTTGATCCATCTGCTGCTTTAAGTTTCTGTTTTTAGTGATGGCATGGTGATATGATGGCTGGACGCTGATGAGGTTTTGATTAATCCTCTAAACTTTACTTTCCATGTTGGTCAACAGTTGTGGGAAATGCTGAACCAAATAAACACAGTTTGTAAATCAATTAAATCTATTAGAATGGGTAAAATTAAGTCGACAAATAGCAGTTTTTATGTTGAAACCAGATAACGTATCCATGTTACAGGAAGCTCTATTTTTAGACTGGAGATTTTTTATAAGAGACCATTAAAAACACTACCTTTTCTGATTTTAACCAACTTTGCAGGTCAATAATTCAGAAACTGATCTGTAGATTTCACAGGAGTGTAGAAGTTTAAAGGTTTAGACGGGTAGCCATATATTTCATACTTTATCTACTATGATAATCTAGTTTCATTTTAAAATAACGTCTTAAAACTTTGCTGCTTTATAAATACATATAATACAAAATACCATGAATGATCTTAGAGCATTTACAGTCTCTAACCTGAAGAGGGTTCTTATTAGCACGGCCTCCTTGTGGTTATACAGTCAGTATATTACATTCACTAATTGGAAAAAGATAGAATATTTTATTGTTTTCTGGCTGTTCAGTAAAAAAACAAAAAACAAAAAAAAAATGTTATTATGAATTACTTATCAAGGAAGCCGTGTGTCTTGAGACTGTATTGGAGTCCCTACATATTTAGGTTCAGTATGGGTAGTTTTTTTTAACGTGACCCAAAATAATTTTGGGGGAATTTTACCTCTTTGTGGACTTTTTTGATAATTATATCTGAGAAATTTTAAAAGAAAACTCAGCCCGGGGTGCTGAAATAACTTGGCACAAAGCTACTTGACAAACTATTGGTTGGCGTTGGCTAAGCAGCCAATCCTCAGAAAAGGACGTCCGTAAGTTAGCTTCCTCTCAGTGCATTCAAAGTATAGTTGGTGTTCAACTATTTCAATTGGAGAAGAGAAATTTTCCCAATCTTACAGTGGAGTTCCAAACTAGGTGTAGTTCCCAATAACAATACTGCAATCTTTGTTGCCTAAAGGAAATATTTGTATAATACAGGAAAGGTTTCTAGCTGTAAACACAATTCTGTCATTCCAGCGCCGGAAAATAGGAAATTGAGTCCGTTTTAATTTCCGTAAACTTTATTGCATCTCTACAGCTGTTTGAACGTTATATACATTCTGTGAATTTTTTGTACCTGACTTTCTCGACAGAATGATAAACATGTTGCTGTTATTTTTGGTCCATCTGCCATTTCTGTGTCAAAACAAAAGCCTGCTCCTCAGAACTTGTTACACATCTCCGTTATCTCCACGGACATATTCGAACGGTACTGCTCTCGCATAATAACACACTGTAGAGTGAATGTCCACAGGTCTGGGTGAACATTCCTTAAACCTGTGGTAGTGATGAATTGCCAGGTGACGTGTGCGTCAGTTTGCAGAAAACAGAGAACACAGTTTGCTTTAGGAGAGTTTAAGGCTTCTGTTTTTTACCTGGGATCAGGAGATGCCACGGTGTGGCTTTATGATGAATGTACTGTCAGTTTCAACAGAGTGAGAAGTAGGACCCACTCTTCCCTTACAATGCAGCACTTCAGACTGACCTGATGGTAGGTGTGTGGGAGAGTTGTAAATGAAATACCTAATATTTTGAGTGTATGCTAGAAATGTTTGAATTGGGACAATACTAATAGCTTTTTTTAGTAACTTCCCACAGCAGATGGGTCAACATACTCCTTTCACAACTTTATATGATGTGGCTGATAGGAAAGCTTCGGGAGCTAACTGCATTATCCTTATCGGTTAAACTATACCCGCTTCAGTCCTGAGCTTTTTGATTTGATCATGATTCCCGCAAAAATTTGTTTAGTTGCTTTGTCTTTTCAGCCTCATTAGTATCGTAGGTCTTTGAAATCTTGCTAATCGCTTTCTCCAAAACGGAAACTACAAAGACAGGAAAGAAAAGAGAGCTGTCCGGAGTTTCTGGAAGTTGCATCTCCTTAAATGGAGATTGTTCACTTAACTTTCCTGTTTTATATTTATTATTTCAATTATTATGTTTGCTTGTTTAAGTGTAACAGAAGGCTGGAAAAAAATCTGCGGAATCTCTGCTGGCTGACGTTTGAAATTCGGAGGAACTGCTCGTCTGTCCACATATATTTATTATTTTGGCTTCAAAAAATTTCCAAAAAAGGCAATGCCCGGTTTAGAAGAAGCTACAATAATTTATTGGGATGGAATTAGACTTCGGTCAATGAAGCATCATTAAGGCTAAATTAATTCAAACGTTGAGAGATAATTGAATGAATACGGATAATAATATGGACCTTTTCACAGACCCTTTGACTAAATTGGCTTTCTGTGCTCTTATATTTTTATGCAAACTACTAAAACAATATGACAAAGCTTTTCCTTTTGATATTTGCTACTTTGATAAACCGAAGCTTAAGAAAATAAGCATTTACTCAATAAAGATGAAATTTATTTAAATTTTTCCTCTTGTTTAATGCAGATATAGGTTGGCATGAACTTTTAAAATATTCTTTATAGCATGATAACATTTAAAAAATACAATAATTTCATAGTAAAATAATAATAATCAATCTTCTTTTTAAATACAACCGTAACAGATAAATTCCATAGATTTCCCTTGTGAAAAATCACAACATTTGATGTGAATTAAAACATTGTGTTGCTGCTAATATATATTTTCCTTGTATCTCAGGTCAGGCCCCTAACAATAGCAAATTCTACAGTTGAACTGTTATGTCTTTTTCAGAAATTTTCCTTTTTGTCATTTCAGTGGATGAACTGTTCAACCTGAAACTATTTAGCTGTTACTTTCAGCAAGACAATAATAAAGTCGGAGTATTATGTATCTGCCAGGGTGTTGCCTCGAGTGCGGCTTAGTTAAAGAAAGAAAAAACTAAAAAAACTAAAAACAAACACAGACAATGATTTTACGATCCTTGCTATTGTTAACATGCATGCCTTTAGTCTTTTCCTCCTATTGTTCTAGTAAATACACATGGGGATTTTGAAATGCATTAAACAGGTTTAGTGTTAGGGTTTGTAACATGTTACAGCTGGATTTTAAAGTGGATTAATTTAGCTTTGGGCTGCAGCCAATATTTATACCCTATTGTATTCTACATCAAACGTTAGTCACTAAAATAGCTCTTGTCTTTTCATCACCAATTTGCAAACACTCCTCGTAACAGTTTTTACCACTCATTTCACTTTGAACATAGTGTAAGACATTCCTACGACACACTTTTCCTTCATTTCAGGAAATGCGTCATCAGCAGTTTCCCTTCTATATTAAAGGAAGCTGAGGCTCAGGGGATATACTCAGGTTACCGAGAGACTAATCCACAGCTGTGATTTAACTTAGTGTCTCCCCGATAGTAAATACATTTAAAGAGAAGTTTATGTAAACGACACAGAGTTCTTTGATTGTTCACCGTTTTCACACAGAGTATAAAGAAGACAATAATAATTGCAGTCCATCACAATAGGTACAACTCAAATATGGAGAGCTAAGAAAATCTCAAGCATTCGTACAGCAATCTACATAGCAAATCCTGTACAAAATGTTTCTGTAGCCATTAATGCACTTTTTTCTTTATAATACATGGAAAAGTAAGCTATCAACAAATTACCTAAAGCAGTATGACTTTAGGCGTCTAACAGTTTGAGTGAGAGTATTGACAGTACACATTATGAAAAAAAAGGAGTAAGGGAAAAAGTTATATTCATTGAGATAACAAAAAAAACTATTAATGGAGTTCTTTAACGTTTTACTTAACAGGAAATAGTTAGGCGGCTTTCACACTATATTACTTTACAGCATGAATACAAGCGAAACAAAATGCCCAGCAGTAGCTTAAAAGTAGTGCAGATTTTAAAAATACAACCATAATTAGTGCCAACAATGAGTGCCAAAATTGATTGCTGCTCATTTATTGGCTTTTTCTTTTTTCAAGCATCTACCATCATTGTAAGCCATACCATGGTTTTAATATACAAGCTCATGTTTCATTTAGATTCTACAGAGTATGACTTTATGCTGTGTATAGTCTTGATGGTTGTAGCTCTATTGACCTGCAGAAAAAAAAGGTTCTTGGCTCCAATCCCAGCTCGGGGTCTTGCCACGTTCATAAAGTTTGCATGTTTGCATGCATAGGTTCTGTCCTGGTACTCTGGCTTCCTCCCGAATTCCAAAAAAGTAAGTTAATAGGTCTCTTTAAATGAGTCTCTTACTACTGTACCTTTGCACAAGAATAACAACAGCTCATGTCTGTTATTTTGAACTAATAGTGTTGTCTGGTTTCAAAGTTGACCACTGTTCAGAGTAAAAGTTCTGTTTTAAAATGTACTTTTCTTGGCCTGCATCCATTTACTTTTTATTTGCAGGGTGGTTGAGAGCTAGGGTCTATCTCCTGTGGTCAGTGCAAAGGTGGGGTACTTCCCAAACAGGTCACGGTGCATTACAGGGCAATGCAAAGACAGAAAACCTTCCACGCACACAAACACATAAAAGTCATATATTTGGAACTCAGGAGGTAATTGGGGTTTTCACAGAGAAACCCATGCATGCAGGGGAGAACATGCAAACTCTGTGGTATTCAAGCCCTGGACCTTCTTGTTGCATAGCAACCGTGCTAACAAGTGTCGCTGTGCAATTTCTTGGCATTGGCTGCACGCTTTATTGGAACTTTAGAAATACTTTGTATACAATGCACAACAAGAATCATGCTTTTTTTTAACAGCTTTGCATGTGAATTCACTTAAACACATTTTTAAAAGCAAACAAAACTAGTGTTTAAACAGTAAATCCCAAACATTTCCTCAAATGACATTGTACAACCCACAATATGCTATTGACTTCACTCATAGAAATGTCTTCTAACTATCTCTAACAAAATGTGAGAATCTCAAATGGATCCACAAGAGATCAAAGATTAAAAAAACAATATGACAGATAAAAAAAATAAGACTGCGCGGATGAACAAAAAAAAAAGGCTTTTGCATGTTGAAATAAGACTTTTATTTCCTTGTAGCTGCTGCTAAAAAGAGGTGGATTTTGAGAAGTTTTACATCGTGTCGATAATTTGTACTAGAACCACCAAAACTGGCGAAAAGAAAAAAAGAGTTTAGTTTTGAGTTCGGCTCTTCCTTTTGTACCTGGGTTAATGTTTCTAAGGCTGTGCTGCTATTTAAGATTAGCTGTTAATCATTTACCATTGCTTACACCTCATCCATTGCTTCAGTACACTGTTACAGCTAGACTGCTGCAACAGTTTTACTATGTACAGTCTTTGTAAAGTATTTGTTGGCTTTGGACAGAACACACTTAGTTTCACTTGTTGATGACCAGTGGTTTTATCTTTGTGTCCTCATTGCAATATATTAAATGGTTCAAATAACTAAGACCAATGAAGTAGTTTCATGGTGAGTTGTTTAAGGTGACAATAAAAACTGAATAAACAAACCAAGACCTTGGAGTCTATTTAGCACTCACTTTTGTGCAGTAAACAATAAAGTTCTGTGCACGTTCTTGCTCTCTGTTTACATGAACAGAAGTGTTATTATAGTGGGCGTCTCTGACCTGTGTAGGAGGAAGAGGTGGGAGACTCCTTTTCTGTTTATCTGCACAGTGTGACGTGTTTGACAGACACGGCAGGGAAAGGTACGTTGAGCTCAGAAAGACGGGAGTTGTTACGGAAAACTTTCAGGCAAAGCGGCTTGAATTCCTACGTTTTCAAAGGTCTCCGGTCTGGAAAATCCGCAGCATGGAGTTGTTTTATTCAACTAAAGGTAAGCCTTTGGAATGAACAAAAACACATCTGAAATAAGAGAAAGGAGGAAACAAAGACAGGTGGTAAACTGATCCACGTGGAGAGCAGATGAAGAGAGAGTGTCTGGATGGGACTGCACATGTGATTAAATCAAAGACTGAAAGAGACGACTTCTAATCCTTTTTAACGTTTTTTGGTGAGGAATATCTAATCATAGATAACTAGCGAATCTGAAGTAAAACTATTTGGCTGCTCAGACATGGACTCATGTTAAGAAAAGCACCAGAATGTTACTTACCATTAGTTTATTAAGACATCTACGCCTCAACACATACTGCTACAGTCATTAATAAACTTACCTGTGCCATCAAGGTTTTGCTACAAATTCATGATGCAGCTCCACCAACATTAATGGCAGATTTGAATCGGCATTTCTCGGGTGAAGGGGGATGGTCATGTGATATTGGTTATGTGACAGTGATATAAAAACTATAGATGCTATGATTGTGGATTGTTTAACGGAAGCAGAGAGGCAATGTCAGTTATGTGGTCTTTTTTTTTTTCAAGGCAACAAAAGGATATTGAAATATATGTAGTATTGGTAAATATTGGATGTTAGCCAGAACTGCAATATTAATATCCGATTTTGGTACTGGCCCAAATCCAGGCTTCCCTGATGTTTGTGAGCCATGGTTTTGTAATGATAGCATGTTTGGTCTTTTTTATATGTAGATTAACTAACTTTGTTCAACAGCATTTTAGTTTTGCTCTGTAAAGCGATAGGATTTAGCGGGGAGTAACCTGAACATTGCATGAAGTGGATGAATTGACAAATTTTGGAGTTGCAGAAATCTTTCTTTTTGCTTTTTAATATATAAGCCTATCATACAGTCTTATCATCTTTATACATTTTTTTATTGGTTGTGCCAATAGGTTTAGATGGCAATAGAGCAAAAACACATTCAGTTTTTATTCTTGTCAAGGACTCCAATATAAATTACTTGAAAATGCTGTAAAAATGACCCCAATATCAAATAATTATCATTTCTTGAATCTTCAGAGTATTTATATTTTTCTGATTATGTGCAGATAAGATAATATGGAAAAGACAGGAGAAGAAAATATATGATTTAAAAGAGTGCCTGAACCAGAGGGGTTTGACAAATCTGCGTGCATGATGACACAATAGTGGTGGCAAGTAGTAATCAACTAAATAGTCCAATAAATAATCAACTGAATATGATACATTTGCTAAAATGAATAGAAAGACCAAAATGCCCTGTACTGAACATTTTACAACTCTGAATTCATGATGTCCCTGAAACCAGCTCACACTTAAACCATATTTGTCATTAGTGGATTTATCAATCCTAGCATCAGTTTGTTAGCTCTTAAAAATTGTTAATGATTTAAGTTTTTCCTTTATTCATTCTTTTTATTTCCTACTTGTGTGGTTTACATTTACTAACTGTGTGCAGTCCTTTAAAACATTTGAAACATTTCAGTAAAAACAAAATAATTTTTATTTAGTCTAAAACAAATGCCAATCCAGCTAGCTCATGCTAGATCAAGTCTTTTCCCCAAAAAGAATCAAGAATCTGTCTATTTGTATATTGTCAATATACAACAGATGTCATCTCAAGGCACTTTAAAAGAAAATCAATTCGAATCATGGATACATCATTACAAATCAGTTTGAAAAGGTTTCCAATCTAAGGAAACCCAACAGATTACATAGAGTCATTGACTTGCAGCATTCACTCCTCCAGAATCAGCAGACCAAAACAATAGCTTGTGTTGTCGTTGACTTTACAGCGATCCCTCATACTGAGCATTCTTGCAGTGACAGTGGAGTAGAAAAGCTCCCCTTTAACAAGAAGAAACCTCCAGCAGAACCTGGCTCAGTACAAGCAACCAACTGGAGGTTGGTTATGGCAAAAAAAACCTCAAATGGCTGCCTTTAGTGTAATTACACCAAAACAAATTCCTAGTATGTCCTGTATGTACCTGGAAAATAAAGTTGATTATTGTTATTATTCTTATTATAAGTATTGTTGGGGTACTGTGCGCTCTATGTGCCATTTGTAGCAACATCATCTCCCTTGTTCCTAGTGCAGGCTCAACCCCAGTAAAGGCCTTTGTCATCTATCGTTTTTGTGGTATTTATGAACAAGCTTCTAAAGCCCTTAAAACCTTTGCCTTTTTGTAAATAATGTGTGTCTGCTACTTTCTTCAGGCCATGAATTTCAGAAGATGCTGAAACAGTTTGTAGCTTAAAGGTTTAGTGGTCAGCAAACAAATGAATCACAAGAGACATGATGGGATGGAGTCCAAGATAAATAGGTTCTTGGTTCATTCGTGGCCGAGAAATATCTGAGGCAAAAATGCATTGTGATTTAGTGGTTTCTTTATATTGTGTCCCTTATGTGTAAATATGGGATTTGGATCTCCATGACTGAAAAAGTGAGTTAATGGAAACAATAAAGCTGAAATAAGCTGACTCAATAGAGTGGCAGTATAGAGATTAGGAGAGAAACTCCAACATCCAGGAGATCATGAATTAGATCTGTAGCTGGCATCAGGGGCCAGAACTTAAAATAATTTATACTCTTTGAAAACAGATCGAAACTCATCTGTTAAAATTGTTATGGGCATTTCTTCAGGATTTCTGCTTCCTTTTGAAGGGAAGTTCCAATTTGAAGGAGATCCTTTTGAACCGCTAGAACTCATTGGAGAGACCATTAATCCATTATGACCCTGGAACCCATGTTTCCCAATAATGGGCTGCAGGGATTATTTGGTGAGGGCACTTTCCGGGATTACCTGTTCGACCTGTTACCTACCCAACTCGAAATTAGCTAAACAGAATATGGATGGTGGGTCTTTCTGCAAGGGTGTATAGAAAATGGATGGATGGATGAATATGGATGGATGGATAGAGTAGGTAGGTTGCTCCACCATCATGAAACCTAATACTAAAATAATCTATAAAGCAAATCTATTAACTGTACAGTTGGCCAAGAATTTGTATTTTGTATGTGAAGCCTCTATTGAACATATAAAACCAATATCTAATCCAGTTTCAGCACTATATTGTCCTCTTTGTTTTCTGCTGAGCATTGCTGATTTTCATTCCAGAACCAACAGGGAAATACTTTTCTTTAACATAAAGACAATTTTTGCTGACAAACTCTGTGGGATTACCATGAAGAAGTTTCCACTGAGCTTCCATCCGGCTGCTGTCTGGTTCAGAGACCTCACACAGAGTGAGGAGCAAGAAGAAGTGTTGTAGTGTTATCCTGCTTCTTAATGTTTGGCTGGCAGGGATTTTTTTGTCTGGCAGAACCCTCTCTTCCAAAGAGCGGGGGGGGGGGGTGAAGGTTTCTGAGGTTGTGCTCATTGGTGAAAAGTCTTGTTGGCTGTTGATAACATAGGAAAAGTTCTCTTTCTGCTCAACCATCCAAATTCTATTTCTTATTTGTCAGTATCTGCTAACTAGGGTGTTCTAAAAATCTCAAATTATATTAATGTGTAGCCGACAGTAACGTCCTTCCATTTAAAAGGTTCTAAAAACCCAATCACAAGCAACAATACATTTTTACTGTAGTAGAGAGACCTATATGAAATGCATACGTCAACCAACCCATAAATACAGTAGAAGGCAGAAGTACGTGAAGACCACTGAAAAATCAAATACTGGTAACTGTGTTTTCTGGATACAAACATGCATCCGGAGTTCCTTCCTGCCTACCATCTCTACCCATCAAATCTTTTTCTTAGCAATACTTCCATATCAACGTTTAGTTTTTAATACACCTGTAAAGCGTACAGAAAACAGTTTTTTGGGGGGGATATTGATATCTGATATCTTCAATGGACTGATTCTAAACCCTTTATGTGTGGAAAAGTAAGATCTTATAGTTTTATAACCTGGTAATTGGATGAAAAATAAATTAATCAACCTTTATTGTATAGACTTCATTTATCAAGTGATTTTTTTTTACCACATTATTTGTTATATATATTTTAACTTTGATATACCATATTGTAACCTGTATACAGTTTTACACAGAAAATAAAAGAATCAAAGATTACAAATGAATATTTAGTGTGAAGTACCCTTGTTTACATTTAAGAAAGATTTAAATTATTATCTACAGATGCTCTAAATTAGTCTAAATACCCACAAAAATGTAAAAAAGCAAAGGTAAATACGACACCTTTAATCAGATGTTGTTGTTTTGCTTACTGAAGCGTGTTAAAAAATAGTCAGACTGAAAGGTTATTCATGCTATAAGGTTTTCATCGTTACCCTTTATAGTGTTTTCTTTTGACTATAACATGAGAATTATTTGATGTACCGTAAAAGATCAGAGCTGTGATAAATATTCTCCATAAACACTTAAACAGTGACATTCAGCTGTTGAAATTAAAACCGTCTGTTAGATTCTATTTTAGAGAGAGATATTAACTGGATCACCCGTCTAATTAGGTGATGATTTAACGCAGAGTAGGCTGTATGTAGGAAACACAAGCAGGGATAGAGATGGTCACTCATGCTTATATATACAGAAACCTTAACTGCTTCTGTAGGAATGTCCGGAATGATGGCTGAGCCATGTGGGTGGTAAAGCATGAGTTCAGATGGCATAAACGTGTAAAACATTTTATGTGAAATAAATCCATCACTAAGGAGGTTTGCAACGATTGGACATTTTTACAGAGCTAAATAATTCTCCAAGGCCCTACACAAAAAGTATGACTATAATTTAAAGCTATATCCATATGACAAAATCCCAATAAAGTCTCTACTTTCACAAACTAACTCATCGAATAAAAAATAGAACATTAAAGCACGTAGAAACTGGAAAAGACATTTCAGACAGCAGTGTAAACTGAATTTGTGTTATTATTTTATGGAAACATTTACACTCTGAAAATTTACAGCAAATGTGTTTTATAGCTAATTGAGGTCATCTGTAATGTCCCATAATTCTTAAAAGAAATGTATGTTTGATAGCAATTCACAGAGATAAATGTCATTCGTTTTTGATAGTGTTTTATTTCTGCTTCCATTTTGTATTAAAACCACTATTACTTTAGAATGTAAATTATTAGTCGAAAAAATGGATTGTGATGATATTTAAAACTATTCACCAAAGATAAAATATTATTTTGTCTATATAACCTTTCTCTGGGTTCAGGTAAAGGTTTTAAGAAGATTATTTATACCTAAAGTAGATAAATGCTTTGGTATACGCATGAGACTCATATAAACTGAAATTCTCTATTTAAAAATAATACATAAAGGAAAATTCTATTATTAAGAACTAAAATTAACTTGGGATCTATGAAAACAGATCCAATATCTAACAACTCATTTAAGTTAATGTGAAGAATATTGCATGACTCTTTAAATGTTCATCACTTTTACATTTGGTGATCTACATCAAACCAATTTCTTATTTACTGACAATTGAGTACACCACCAATGACCTTTTTGTTTGAATTGTGTATGGAAAATAGACCATGTTAAGCTTTTATGGTCTAATATAAACTTGAATGTATTAATTGATTGCTATTTTATTGATTTTCACGGTAGATAGTTTTGCAAAAAACCACCTGCATGTTTAGATATTAGATTGGTTTTCGGGGCCAACTAAACTATGAAGACATCAAGAGTGTTATTTACAGCAGGTAAACTATGAAACCACTTCTAATTAACCTTACTTTAAATCGTGGACTACTCCTTTTAACTATTCCTTGATATTACATGATTAAAATAATAAATAAAATGAAGGCTACATTTTATTCAAAGTACTTGAAATTAGTTTTCACGACATGATGAGCCAATGATGCCATGTATGTCCAGTAGATGGCAGTGCTATCATGTAAAGTAGAGCCTGCTTGTTCGTCAGCAGACATGCACTCTTCCACAATTCTCCATTGAACACGTTTTACTTGGCTCAGCCACTCTACCTTTAAGGTAAACATTAATTTTATCATACAACTTTTTTTCTCACGCTGTCTATTAAAAAAAAGTTACCAGCTCGTTAATAATAAAACTCAGAAGTTAAACCTGAAGCCGTTTAGGTGTTTTAATAATTATACACGACCACATAGGCTCACATTATCACTTCATTCTTATCTGTTTACTTACCTGTTGAATATACTAAATTATGATGGATTTATTGCCATGCTATCTTGACTTAAATTTTATGGACTCTTATGTGAGTTTTACTTTCTGTTTTTTCAGGTGAGTGACCCCTCTTTATTTTGGCTTGGAACCGTTGTTGCTGAAGGGACAGCAGAGAGCAGCGGAAGAATAGGTACTCTGGTCGAGTTGAATGAATGCTTCAATGCACACCATGAATTTGAACAATTGAACGTTAGGACTTGTGAGAAAACACATACCTTATGGATTTTTAATAGCCTTACTTTTAGTTTAGGACAGGTTTTAAACTGTAACAATAAATGAGTCATGCCTCTAAGAAATCAGATAGGCCAGGTTAAAATATGCTCTTACTGGCAATAACTTTCATCTGAAGAACATCTGGAATGTTTTTAAACACACTATGAAGAGACCGTGGTGGGGTTGAGCGCCTCGGGTGAATGCCGGCCCCTCATATTCGAGAACAGTCACCCTACTCCTATGATTTGTTGCTTCAAGGGTTTGCACAACTTGAGGCCTGTCAGGAAGTGGATGACTAGGTTGCAGTCTTACAGAAAAACACCCGCATGTTGAAACCCCACCACCTGCTTAAAGATTATGGGTTATTTGCTTTTCAGTGGATTTAAAATGCTTTATATATCTGATGTTGGTGGGATGTATGAAGAGATAAATCTTTACATGATGAGGGAGCAACATTGTCTGTTCACATACTCTGAACTTTAAACAGTAAGAAAAGAAGACCAGAATGTGTATGTTTTACTGAGTATAAAGAGTTTGTGATTTTTTGTTGCAGAACAGATATTCTTCTCCTGTAGCCCTGCTTTAGTTCACAACACACTGGGCCAGTTTTCTTTCCCGGAGGGTTGAAACAGTTACTGTGGACCCACCCTAAAAGAAGGCCTTGGCAAAACTATAAAGAGAATGTCTGAATGTTAACAGGTGATCCAACTGGTTTCTGTTCTCAGGCCCCTGCTCTGAGTACACCTAAACTATCTGTGTTTCACAAAGTTCTGTGAGATTATGGTTATAGCTGTCTCCATAGATTCATGTATAATCAGAAATTATACTGTAACATTTTTGTCTCATAAGCAAATCAAACGTAATTAAAATATGTCAGTTTAAAGCAAAACAGATTTGGTACACATCCATCTATTTCCATGAGTTCAACCAATCTAATTTGTTATTTAATCTGGATTGAACACTTGTCAAAATTATTCATACCTCATACAGATTTAGGTTCAGAAGTATTCGTTTTGTTTACAATAGAAAAATCTTTCAAATGGTAAACAAAATGTAGATTGACAAAAATACGTGTCCAGAAGAACACAGTATTTATTGGCATCACAGAAATAAAGCCCTTCTTCTAATTATTACATATTTCCATTTGCATTTTGACAATTTTATTTTGGGTGATGAGCTCCAAGACAATGTTGAAATCCTCTTCACCTTCATCCCTATATTTAACTTTTACTGCTTCCCTCCAAGTGGATATATGCTCTCTGATTTTTAGGAGCTACATGGTGAGAATTATTTGATTACCGTCACCCTTTGGGAAAAAAGAACTAGTCTATTTTCACACAACAACCTTGTATAATATTTTTAAGCAGGCTTTAATTATACTCAACACTTTAAAAGAGCACACCTTAGTTGCACCATGAAATTTAAGCTGCTCTCGAGTTCTTGAACTTGATCCTTTGTTGGTTGTGGTGTGTACTCTGCTTTATTGTCCGCACATGAGTCACATATCCTGAATCATAAATCATTACCAGAAATTTAGTCTTTGGATGTTGCAAATGCTGGTTTCAATAGTTGAGCTCACCACATTGTTCCCAGTTAAAGGGCTCCCTCTCATTGGTTAAGGAAACGGAAGCTTGTCCATTGTTTGGGCTGTTATTCTGTCTGTGGACGGAACCTTTAGCTGTAGGTATCACAAAGAAAAATACAGGAAAAACTGCCATGAGGAGGAAAGCAAAATGGCATCGCCTGCATGAATAAGGACACATAAACTGCGGGTGGGGTTGGGATCCTAATCCCAAACTGCTCGTGTTCAAGAAAAGTGACTGTTTAATTTACAGTTTAAACAACATAGGGTTTAGGTTGTAGGATTGTATTGTGTTGTTTTCAGTTCGACCTGAAACATGTGACTAAACACTCATTGTGTGAGTATGCTTTGTTTCTTAGAGTTTGGCCTAAGTGAAACAAGTATTAATCTGTTGATAACATATATATTAAAATGTGAAATATATTGTTACAAATTTAAATACAAATACATAGAATACATTACAAAACATAATATAGGCCACTAACTTCAAAACCTACAACTGCACCATGTCACATGGTATCCATTTTATTCCCTCAAGATTTATAAAAAACGACATTTATTTTCCACTATATATCTGAGAGAACTTAGTTCTATAAAGTTGTTTTCATTAGAAATAATGTCCCACAATGTGGAACAACTGTAATGGTGTAAACTTTACCAAGGGTTACTAGGGTGACATTTAAATTATCTTTAATATGTTATTTGCCATATCTCTCCTCATTAAGGCTCTGCCAATTAGTGCCAATGAAATAGATAATGCTCCAAATGGGCTGAGTAAAACTAGCCAATACTAAATCAGGTTCAGCCTCTCAACAAACATTTTCTCTTAGATATTTTTAAACAGGCTTTAGAAAAAGAAAATTGTGAACCAGCAACATTTCTTCATTTAACTGGGGAGTTTGTTTTCCACAGAAACATTTTATATATTTGAATATTGAATTTGCTTAATCTGCAAACAGTGAACTGTAATTATAAGAGAGTCTACTATATATTTAACTAGTGGCCCGTAAAAAGACCTTAGACCTCAAAAACATCTACCTTGAAGGTTAAATAAAAGAAATATAAATATGATAGTGATGATGATTTTTATTATTATAATAGCAGCCTTAGCCTGTTCCCTATGTTAATTTTTTATTTACCAGAGACTGCATAGGTTTCCGTCACATCAGTTAATTCATCTTAATTTAACTTCCCTATAGTCGTAGCTCGACAGTATGGCAAAGAGAGACAGATGAGGGAGTACCGGTCTCGCCGGGATAGTGAGTAGGTTAAATGATAAATGAAGTACTCACTGCAGCCTGACATGTTCGAAAAACCAAAAAGAGAGATAGAAAAATTTGTAAAATTGCATTTGGGGTTCATCTGACCACTTTACAGTACTGCAACTAATGTTGTCTCATCTCTTAAAGGGTAGCAACCATAACGAATAACATCCATCTCTATAGGATAATTTATATCAGCGTAAACTTTTAAGAGCATGAATGGGATGTTATCAACAACAAAGATCAGATTTTTTGTTTCCATCCGCCCATCACTGATTAACTCAAGCGTAAAATCACTAAAGTCTGTTAATAAACTGATGTCTCTGTCCGTCTCTTTGGATTGCTACTCACTGCTATATATCCCAGCCCTCGCTACATGCGATGGCATGCCAGGTGTTTTTTCAACCTTGTTTGAGAACATCTTGTAAGAGCAAACAAAGTCTTTGTCCAAGCCGCCACATCACTTCATCACTCGTCCCTTCACATGGACTATTGCATTAATTTCTCTCAACAGATAATGCGGATTGAAAAACTGTCTTTTCCTGCTGTGGCTTTGCATCGAGCTCAGTTACTCTCTAGTTATACTTTCTTGTCTTTTTTTTTTTAGAAAAAATGAAAACCTAACTTTTGTTTTTCTGAAATATATCAGTTGGAGTCGTAGCTTTAAGAAGTTAAGTTACCCTCATTTTTTCTGTGGAAAAAAGTTTTTTTTTCAATGAAGAGTCACAACAGTCCTCTCATGGTTGGGTTAACACAAAAAAGAAGAATTAGTGAAAGTCATAGATGGTGACAGTGAGTCACAGTCTGTAACTGGACTCTAAAGCTGTGGCAGAAACGGTGTGTTTCTGTTTTTCTCTAAGTACAGAAAGAATGCATCTGATTCATTCTCTCCAGAACTGGAGGCATGTTTTTAGGAGGATAATAAATCTAATCGTATATTGTGCATGTGGGGGATGGTATTTTTTTGTTTGACTGAGAAGGCACCCGCGCTCTGTTTGTCTATATTTAAATTAGCTGCTCAACTTGATCTTTGTCTAAAAATAAAGGCCAGCCTCTTCAGGTTACAATACAAATGCCCACGGTGCGGCTTGGCGTCAGAAACCCAGAGTCTGGATCTTGTATCAGGTTTGGTTGTTTGATTGCTGGTTGCCCCTGGCAGCACCAACCGACCCAGGCTCTGCACGGGCCTCTGTCCTGGACAGCACATGTTATTTGCCTAACTCATGGGCTGAGTTGCTACAGCAACCAAAGCAAGACCACTCCCAAGTGTAATTGCAGATGTTGAGTCATAGAGACAACTATTCAAGTACTTCCTTTTTGTAAATAAAGGGTTCAATTTTGAACATGTTTTGATTGCACATATATGTTAGATTCTATGTTTTCTTTGCATCTAATAAAACAAACAGCCGTATTTTTTGATTGGCACTGAGGCGCTTGCCTCTGCTAGCGGCTACTGCCAGAGCGGTCACACCCTGTAGCCATTTTACACCTTCCTCACTACCCACACAGAAGCTCCATTTTGTAAAGGCCAAACTCTGTATGCTTTGCTGGATGCTATCCATGGAAAAGTACTTGTGCCCTTCCAACAATAAATGCTAAATTGTTTCACTGCGATTTTATGAGTTTAAGCGACACAAAATTTTGTACATTTATAAGGGAATGTAAAAGAGAATTCTTTGTGTACAATATTGTTTTTTTAAAGGTTTTGGCAGAAAATGGTCTATTTTTATAAATACATGAACACATCAAACTGTTTTGCATGTGGCACCAAGCTGATATGGTCAAATTCTGAAGAACGTTTGGTTTGACGGACTTATGTAGCATCTTGTTGTCTTTTGTTTTTTAATGCTAAAAGGCAACATAATTCTTCCTTGTCCTCTGATCGAGTCATGGCTGAAATTGTGAAAAAGAAGGAATGAAAAATGTAGGGGATAAGCGGACAGTGAGTGGAGTCTACACAGCTTATAGAATACGCATAGTCTGCCTGAGTATAGTCCTAATCTTATGCTTGTCAAAGTGCCGTCCTAAATGCTATTGAGAAGACTTGAGAGTTGAGCTTTAAAGATGATCCACATCTAAATTAAGTGCAACCCCATCATACAAAATCATACTAAAATGCACTCAGGTTTGGGGTTGTAACATTGAGTTCTTCATATTTTTTTAAAGGTTCTGGCACCAGCAATGCTGTAAGTTGTTTCTACCAAAGATGTGTAATTAGAGTTTTCATTAGGTTTGCTTCAGATGACTCCAATTGTAAATGAACTCAGTGGTCTTTTAACAACTTACAAAATGCTTAACTACTTCTAATAAAACAAAGAATGAGAAAACAACAAACAAACCTAGAGCTGCTTTGGGTGTATTTGGAGTTTCTTCTTGCTGCAAAATGGCCTTTAGTTCATTGTTTTCTTTCTGTCTATCTCTGTTTAGTTTCTTTGTTCCACTTTTCCTCCGTTGTGCACTCTTCCTCTCAATCTCTTAGTCTGTAATATGCTTCGTTTCATGAACAAAGGGTCCAGTGTGTACTCTTTGGCGGCTGGTGCAAGGGCAAAGCGTGGGTTCCTTCAGATGTATGGGACATGGAGCAGGGTATCCAGGGAAGCAGAGAAGATGTGTCCTGCCTGGCATGGGCCTTCAGATTTATGGTGTGGATGGTTCTCTTCGTTTATGGGACAGAGATGAAAAGATTCCCTTGTTCTCTTCTGCTCAAAAATACTCTCCCCTCCCTGAAGGCACCCCTCCGAGTCTGCTTCTGCACTTTCTTAGCCCAGTTGTGCCTGCTTTGTGTGTCTACTGGATGGGCAGTAGGTCTCCCTTGGGGGAAAATAAGGTGAAGTTTACAGTTTGCTGATAGGGTGTGGAGCTACTGAAACCTTTGCAGAGATTAAAAGTAAAATGTCAGTTCAACGCAGCTGGGAGAGCGGAGATCCCCTCGGAGATCGGTTCTGGCTCAGTCCTAAAAAAGGTAAGTGGATAAAATGGAGCACGGGGAGTTGAGAGATGGAACTGAATAATGCTTAGCATTGGTCACAGAAAGGGGTGTGGTCTTTTGCACGCAGCAAATTTTATTTTTCATAAGTTGCTCTCTTACGAACTTGATATAAATTTGGCAAAGTTGTGACTCAACTTTGTGCAACAGCACTGAAATCCTCCTGACTTCTAAATGGTGCAAGACATCTCATGCATGCCAAGTGTGATGCTGGCTGCTGTTTAAGCTGAGCTGGCATCCAGCCTTCTCAGGAAAAAGAACAAGAGATCGGAGAGCTGGTTCAAATTTTCTGTTCAGATCTCACTACTGGAACTTGTTTACAGCACAAAGTGTTATTGTACTCGCCAGTTGTTTGTGGAATTTACCACCAAGGTCTGCATTCAATTACATTTATATTTAAATGGATGAAAAAAAAATTGGCTCATGTGCAATATTGGAGAAATGGAGAAATAACTATAATTGCTGGAAAATAGTTTTAAATGTTACAGGGAGAAATATATCATCTGCAACAGATATTGAAAACAGACGTTGTTCTTCAGGTTATTACTTTCAGCCTTCCTTTAGCTCCTTGCTGCTGGGCTAAATTCCAGTTTTAAAAGGCTGCTGGAGGTCTTGCATGGTTGAATACATCTTGACACTTCAACAGTTGGTGAAGGAGATTTAGCAACCCTTGGGTTCCTTGGCTGTTTTGGTTTGCTGTGTTGGGAGTCAATCTATGACTGAATTTCTTTCCACTCTAGAAAAGGAAGGTTGTTCTGATTGACGACTTGTGGAGCTAGGAGCATACAGGTCTGTGAAAAAAACTAGCAAAGTAAAAAAAAAAAGCAATTTTTGCCTTATGTCACCCCTAAATGTTTCCAAAAATCAAACAGGACTTAATATCAGAGAAGACACAAAGAGCCACTGAGCAGAAAAAAAAGTCAAAAACAAATCATTAAAATTATCCAGATCAACTTGCTGTGCGACCCTTACTAAGGTAAATTATTTAGATTTTGCCACAATGGTTGATTTGAAGACATCAGCAACATGTTTAAGTCAATTCCATTCCTTAAAAATTGAATTCACTGGTACTTTTGCATGAGACCGCTGTTTGGAGAGTGTTGTTTTTGTTGCATGTTGAATAGCGAAAAGTTCTATGTTAAGATGAGACCGCCAAGACACCATGAATCCGCTGTAGTTGTCATGCCAGAAAACTAGATGGTGCTCTAATTTTAGCGTGTGACCTACACCTGCTTGGGATTGAGATCGAAAACAGCAGCAGCAACTTCACGAAAGTTAGCTTTGACCAGTGACGAGGTTAGTTTACTGCATCGTCTGACACTGAATCACAAGACAAAAACATGCAAATGAAATGCACAATTGTTGTTTTTTATAAGATTTTATTATTAATATGGGATTTCTGTTAGGGTATTTAAATGAAATCAAAAATATGCGATTAATTATGCATATGTTATGATTTGACAGCATTTTACTTTTACTCTGTTGTCTTGTAGATTTTTATGGGAAGCAGGCTGGCGTTAAGCATTTTAGAAATACAGATGCAGAAGCTGAATAATTTTTTTTTTCTTCTCCGCAGCATTTAAAACTTACGTCACACCGACTTTACTCTTTTGAGGGAAAGAAGTTGTCTTACACCAGAGTTGCTTTGATAACATTCAAGTAACTCCCAAGATATTTATGTGAAACGAAAAGCTTAGCTTGGCAATACCACAGTGACAGCTCCTTTTAGTAGTTAGAATTATTTCAGAATATTTAGCAACAGAACAAAGCATCCTTGCTGCTTTAAACATACTTTTTATCTGTTTTCATCTCAGCTATTCAAGAGTTGGTTATTTATTCTTGTAACACAGTGAGAAAGGCCAAAGACAGCTCGTTCACCGCCTCCTGTCAGACAGTACTGCTTTGTTTGGAGCCATAGCACGGTTAACTCCACTTTTAATCACGTAGAATTTGCATTTATCGAGCTTTATTTGTCTCCTATGACCTATAATTTTTTCAAACTCTTTGATAATATGCAACACTGAAGCCAAAATGTTTTCTTGCAGCATCTGTGTCTTCTTCCAGCCATGTGCTGCTCAAGCGTTTCTGACTTTTCAAACTTCCCTTGCCAGTGAACATTCACAGCTTCAAGATGTGTTTAAGATTTGTACAATGTTGTCTAAATTTATTTGTATCCCTTTTACTTTTTCTCTTCCTTTACTGTAAATAGATTCCAGCGCTTTGACCTCTGAAGTCAACTAGTTGAGAGTTTTTGAAAGTAGGGGTCACCAGGAGGCGCTACAGCTGTGGAAAAAAGGAAATTTGTCATATAATAGAATATGGTCTTAATTTTAAGAAAATATAGGCCATAACATATTAAAATGTTTATCTTTCGGTTTGACTGCTTGACAACCAGAAATTCCTCCAGCAGCTTTTTCATCAAGTTAGCAAAGCATACTCAGCTTCTTACAAGACAAAAAACAAAGGAACCAACAAAGTAAAGTAAACTGGCTAAACAAACTCAGAAATTATGAGGGAGAGTACCAGGCATTAGGGGGACTTGCCAAATCAATCTTTGACTTGTTGAGCAGCGATTTCTACAACTGGGGCTAAAGTGACCAACTACCATATTGCTTGAAGGGTGGTGGTAGCCCCAACACTCCTATACTATTTCAGGCTTCATAACAGACATGTGTCACATATGGACGAGATACAAGCTATGTTTCCATCCAATTGCCATGAAAATTTAAAATAAAAGAGACTTAGGCACATTTGACTCCACTAGTTTGAAGTGACATAATCTGACTTCTCAAATTTTGATATTACACCTGGCTGCATGAAGTAGTAGCATAAGTTCTTCATAATTTATGTGGCAATTGAGTTTTCATCTCCACTTTAGCATATAACTGTTTTATAGCAAAGCCAAAACTACCACTAGCTAGCTAGTTTTTTGGTGATATTGTGGAATATATATTTTTATGGATCTGTTGTTATTTAGCATTTCTAATGGGATACTTGAAAATGCACATAAAATACATTAATGGAAACACTGCTACTAATCCATTTTATGCAGTATGAAAACCATTTTGTTTGTCTCATTAAAAAATGTAAGCTTATTGACCGCTGGTTCATGAAGATGGGCAGAATTATTTTATTTTTTTTAGGTGAAGATCAAAAAGCACAATTCTGTAGTGTACTGCTTAAAAATTAAATGTGATCAAGTTATAAATGTTATCCACAGAGTGAACAATAGCAAGAAAAGTGTTTATGCTGATCAACTTTAAAGCTAATACCATATTATTTGATCCCGCAGCGCCCTGAGGTGAGACTTCACAGATTACTGTATTACAGCCAAGTGCTTCTTTTTTTTTTTGAGAAGTTGTAACATTTGAAAGTGGAACACCTTATCAAAAGAAAAACTGGGTGGAAACCAAATGTTGCCCCTGTAGTTTGCTATTCGGGATATTAAAGTAAATTATTTTTGCAAAATCCAAATTTAATCCGTATTTTACTGTTCTCATTCCTTGTAAACCTTTTACAAAGGTTTTCAAGCTAAATAAGGTTACCAGCTAAATAAAGGCATTATACTAAAATTACCTTTCCTTACAAGGTTCTGTCAGGGGCCACACCTGTCCCAACAGTGCGTTCACGTGTGTCACCATTCCCAAATCTAGGACAAGCTCCTTAAATTAGAGAAGGCATTTCATCTGAAAGAAAAGTGAGCACTTGCACATTGCAGAAACGTTAGTCATCCTTGCAGAAAAGCAAGTCGACATTGTCTACCTCTGTTCTTGTTCATTAAATGTTACATGTTTAAAATGATCCTATCTAACGTATAAAGAGCTAGCAATCAATAGATGCTGGTGATGGTAATAACATTTTCAAGATCAGTTTAGATTAAAAAAGCTTTAATTTAAGGTATCAAACTAAAACCCAACACAAAACAAGTTTGAAGTTTTATTAAAATTCCTGGAAAAAAAAAGCTATATGTCCTGTTCACTCTTTTCTCGGTAACAGGGCCAGAACATATTAAGGTTATGCTGTCTGGGTAAACTGTAATACTGAAAGAAGATCATTGAAGTATTTTTTTGTCAGACCAATGGCTTTGATATAATATCAGGAGGGAGGACACCCATGTAACAATTTGCCAGATTTTAGCCGTCATCAGGTGGTAGTGACAAGTCTATTTTGGGATATGGGGGAGGTCCAAGAAAGGCAGCAAAGGCAGACTCCTTACTAGGAAGTTGCTTAAATAAACCTTTGTCCTTTTATCTATTGGATTTAATCACGTGACCTTGCTTTCAGTTTTTGCTTTTGTTGCTGCAAACTTGTTTGTGAAATATACTATTTGTTATGCATGTGTTATACAAAAAAGCGTCTAATGAGTGAATAGTCTGAATTTAAATTGAACCAACCCAACCTTGAAGATTTGACATGATCAACTATTTTTCTGTTTGTCTGTGTATGACAGTCCGGGTGTTCACATATTTCCCATTTTTCTTTTCCAACAATAACTTCATGTCACCAAGGATGTTGCTAATTTTACCTCTTCTTAATTCTATTCTTATTATCTCCCAACTATCACAACTATAGACTTAGCAAAACAAAGATGAGGAGTAATCTGGGATGCTATTCCTTTAACTGTGTATTTGACACGTTTTGATTGAAGTTATTTTCTTGTCTTAGCTTTTAGCTGTAGTAAACACTATATGATTAACTCTTTATTATGTGTCATAGAATACTAAAATAGATATGCCTATCAGTTTTTTAAAACTCCCAGGATTATAAAATCAAAGGATGTTGGGGCGCTAACAGGTATACTCACAATGAGGGCTGTAGATCCACCACTCCAAAGTTCAAGGCGTATGAAAATATGTCCCCATTAATAAATATACCTCTCAATGCTAAAGTTTAATAAAGTTTATTGACAAGAAATATGTTCAAAACTTAGTTTTCTTACATTTCCAGAAGGTCTCAAGCAATTGAATGAGGAAATACTTGTTTTACAATGTTAAATACCTTTCTGGTACAATGAATGCACCTGAGAATTCCTGTCTATTCCTGTCTATTCCTCCCATTCTTTTTAAGTGTTGCCCTTACATGCATTATGAAAAGACAAATCCTATCTGCTCTAGGTGGATTGTTTTTTGATTCAACTAAGGCAATATCTGGGTATGAAACTGAAGCATGTCAGAAAACCTAATAGCTTTAAACAAGTCATGTTTACATAAAAAAAATAAAAATAAAAACTTTTTTTTTTATCAAGAACATTTCCAACTTCTGATTATTAAAAGCTGTGTGTTGACTTTGTGCTATAAAATGGAGAGAGTATAAGTGTCTCGTAAACTTGGCTCAACTTATTTGACTGTTGCCATGGTAAGAACAAGCAAAACAGTGTGTGACGGTTTGGTTTAAAAAAAAAAGAAAACTCACAGGAACATCATTATTTTTTCCTTCTCATTTTCCACCACTATATTTTTCTACTAGATGAGTGTTTGGGTACAGTCCTGTCTGCTTACAGTCCTCTGCAGTAAAACCCTGTCTTCTCTGTACGAAAGATTCAGCAAGGGCAGCTATGCTCCAACCAACAGTTGTCGGTTTCCCTTCCAGTTTTTCTAGCTTGGACAGGACACTTTCTTTGACACACAGAGACAAACAGGAGACAGATGTACAGAGCAGAAATGTGATCTTGGGATAGAAATATGATATCTGGTTACAGGCAGAGCTGGAAGGGCACACTTCTTTATTTAGTCTTGAAAAAAGATTGTTGGTTTACAAGATAGAGCTATAAAGTTAGCGGTTTGAAGAGGTTTGTGGAATCAGTTTAATGTTCTTCTTTAAGAAAAACTTTGTGCATCTTCCTATGGGACCCTCATTACAGATATATGTATTAAAAGAAGTAAACTACAGTTAAATCTACAATAATAAATAGGCTTACAGCATTAAAACTTAACTTTGTCTGTAAATCCTTGATTTCCCTTTTTGTAAAGATTTATTTATATGCCAAAAAGAAAAACCAAAAAAATCTTTAGGTATATCACGTTATCATTCATTCATTTCAGGAAGACAAGCCACACCTTCTGTGTAAAACACATTTTGGTGTCACCTGAGGCGGAAATGTGTAAAACGGGACACCTTTCACTCGTGCATGCATGAGCAGCCAGTTGCCCCAGGAGAGGACATCTCCTCGTCTCATTTTCTCATTACTACCATCTCTATAACACATTCAATGGGCGACTGTATGACACAGCAAAGGGAGCGTTTCAGCTGCCTGCAGTTAGCATTTAGAGGTGTGCATGTGTCTGAATTGGGGGCGTGCTTCCCTCTGTGGGTGGATTTCTCTGTAAAAGTCACAGCAGCAGAACATGTGCTTGTGCGCACTTTTTAGATGTGTTTCTCCACTAATTTACCTTTGCCTAAATCAAACTTTATTTTTTTGTTGTTGTTGTTGGAAAACGTTTTACTCCTCCTCGTTTTTGTTTAAGTGAGTTATTTTCAGGCCTTTTTTTTCTAAGAATAAGATTGTAGGTGGAGTCAGACTGCGAAGTACGCTTCACTCCCTCCCTTGCTCACATGCGTGCTTTCTTCCATTCTGTCATTGCCATCTCGGCAGTACAGAGACTGTCCATGCCTGGCCATTCTAGGTAAAGACAGGAAAACACGCTTTAACTTTTGAAAGGAGGGATTTTCTTTTTCTTCACAAAAACTAAAGGATCTGCAACACCACCTGGAAGAAAAACAGTAAGACAATTGTTGCTTTGATCCTCAATTTTTTTTAATTGAATTGAGAAACGCATGACAACTGTTTTTTTTCTTCTACTGGACACTTTTCTATAACATAACATAAAATACAGCATTAGGTGTGATTTTTTTTTTTCTGTATTATTACAGTTTACTTTCTCAAAGAAGTTAACTGACTTAAAGCAGAATGGTTGCTGGAATGCTGATGCCATTGCATGAACTAAAAGCCATCTATGAAGTACTTTTTCGAGATGGCGTCATGGTGGCCAAGAAGGACAAAAGGCCTCAGACCAAGCAGCCTGAAGTACGAGATGTGACCAATCTCCAAGTTATCCGTGCTATGGGCTCTCTTAAATCCAGAGGTTATGTACGGGAAACATTTGCTTGGAGACATTTCTACTGGTACCTCACCAATGATGGTATTGTTTACCTGCGTGATTACCTCCATTTGCCCGCTGAAATTGTTCCAGCCTCTCTGCAGAGGGTTAGGAAACCAACTGCTACGTTGACCACTGCTCGACGTGCAACTCAAGTCCAGTCTGTAGAAGGCCCTACATCTTATGTTCCCAAGCCAGGTCGGAGGGATGAAGCCGAGACCCAAGAAGCATTCGCTGAACGTCAAGGCTACCGCCATAAAATGATGGATCCAGGAGAAAAAGGGAGTTGCACCAATAGGACCTTTAGGTTTAGGGGTCATCCACTAACTGATGAATCAGTGAGGTCAAAACCATCAATGGAGGTTAGGGATCAGCATCAGCCTCTTTATAGGAAAGGAACAAGCTTCAACAATGAATCAATGGAACAAGTGGAACACACCAAAAGGTCCACTTACCAGGGGTTTAACATAAAAAATGAAAGACAAGTAGTGTCTGAAGAGAAAAAGGGGTTGGATATTCAGAAGAAAAACTCCCCTTCTGCTCCTTTTCAAACATCAGCTTCAAAGCAGGAGGTTTCCCAGACTACTTTACCGTTATCTGTGGCTGCTGCTGGTGTGACTGCAGGTGCAGTAAGCTCCTCTGTTGCTCTTAAAATTGTCAACATTAAAAATGAAGAAAAACCTAAGATTGGTTACAAAGAATCATCGAAAATTCCTGAAGAGATTGTTCCACCTGTAACATCAAGTTTGAAAATGAAAGAAGACAAAACAAAACCAACTAAAGTCACTGTCAAAGCCACAGCCAATAATATGTCCAAACCAGTTCTTACAATTGAATGTGCTCAGGAAGCTTCTAAAACTTATTCTGGCTCTGCTCCCTCTGTTGAGCCCGAACCAGTTGATGCTGATCCTAGAAGCCACAAGGAGGAAGAAGTTATTCATAAGTCAGTTAAAGCTACTGAAAAAACACCCCATGTGTCAGTGAAGTCCGAAATAGATGGTTATATTAAAGAAAAAACTGCCAAATATGACCAGAAGAGAGCCAAGCCGAACAGTGATAAACACATCAGCAGACCATTATTGATCACTAATGTAACAGATGGGAACTCAAACCTAACGGTGCCCCAAGAACCAGTCCATGCAGAAGTAATCTCACCAGATCTAAAAGGAAAGCCTGAGACAGATGATGCCCACTGTAAAATAACACACCCAAAAGAATCATCATCACAGGACGTTAACATTACTCTGAATTCGGCACCTGCTTCAGCACCTCAGACAAAACAGGAAAATCCACTGATGAAAGTGAATTTAATTGGAATAGAATCAGATGACAAAACCAGACTAACAGGGATATCACATGCCAAGAAGGATGAAACGGCTTCAACAGAAAAAGTTTTAAGTCAGGACCCTATCCTATTGAGAAATGTCATTGATGCATGTTCATCTACAAACAATGCTGAAACATCAGATGAGAGTAAGGATGCAAGGCAATCAGATGAAGGAATATCCAAGTCCAAGAAGAAAAAAAAGAAGTCTCCTGCTGAGATTTCTAAGAGTGTTGTTAAACCTGGTCAGCCTAAATTAGAGACAGAAGATAAAATACCAGAAAACAACTCCCATGAGGAGAAGGTAGAAAAAACATTGCTACAAAAAGCAGTAACTACCTCTGAGCCTTTACCCATGTCTACCTCTAAAAAGACAGACGAGAAAATCAGTGCTGGGGCCAAGAAAGACAGTGACCACAAAAAAACAAATGTTCTGCTAAAGAGTGAGCCATTTACGAAAACTACGATTAAATCTGACGAAACACCTGCAGCAGTGTCTCCAGATGTGGAAGTAAAAGGAAAACCTGACGAAATCACTTTCACTACCAACTCTGTGGAGATATTGTCTCCTAAGTTACAGCCTACATCCCCTCACATGGACCCATCAACATCTCAGGAAATAACAGTTACCAATATGGAAACAGTGAGTGTGCAGAAAATTAGTCAGGTTGGGGTCATGCAAGAAAGCGAGAACCTTGAGGAAAAAATACCAGCGAACCAGTCAGACTCTCAGGCTACATCTCCACTGATTATAGACAAAGATACAGAAAAGCAATCAAAAGGAAAGAAAAAAAGAAAAGGAAAAACCCAGGTTAAGCTGTCACCAGAAGTAGAAACCATAAAAACAAAGTCTATCCTTTTGACAGAAGGAGAAATATTGCCATCCACTGTCATAACAACCCTGCCCAGGGCTGCAGATGTCGATAGCCCTGCCATGGCTTCAGAATTGTCAGAAACTAAAGTTTCTTCAAAGATGACTACTAAAAGAATGTTCAGTGAGGAAGTCAGCCAGGCAGCAGCTGTACTCTCTGAGGCCCCAACAGACAAAGGGGAGGTGGAGCTAACACAGCCCTCCACAGAAAAAACCAAACGGGAGGTTCCGAAATCAAAAACATCTTCCAGTACGAGGAAAGCACCCACACCCGAAGATTTAGCGTCAGCTGAGGCACAGGCCAGCCCTCTCCTCAGGCAAGAAGAGCCTCCCATAGTTGCACAACATTTTGCCAGGCAGGCAGCAGAGTGCAGCACACAGGAAAGGCTCTTTATCTCTGAGGCCTTAGAGCACGAAGAAGACAAGAAGAGGGACTTGGTGAAGGACACACCCTCTGCTACTGCCACACCCGCAGCCCAGCCTGACCAGCTTCACCTGGGGGACATCTGTGAGTCCAGTAGAGTTGACACAGACGAAGCCAATATGCGGAAGAAAATAGTGGTGGTGGAGGAGATAGTTGAGGTTAAGCAAATCGTTAGCCCTCAGGCGACTGGGGAGCAGTCACCTCCCCCTCCTCTAAAGACAGAAGTGGAGGTAGAGGAGCTGGACCTAGATGTCCTGCAGGAAATTGCTATTGAGAGGGCTCTCTTGACTGCGGCTGCAGAGCTGAAGGTGAAAGGTGCTTCACCTGATGCTGACTGGGACCACTCACTGGAGAACCCAGAGGACAAGACATTTCCTAACTTCACTGAAGGTTTGTTTGAATGCATGTAAATTGACCTACTTCCTGCACTGTCCTAATCTGTCTGCACACGTGATCTAGTTTTTTTTTTCTCTTTCACTTATGATCCCACCTTTCTTTGAAGTGTGTGAGGTCTTAGTTAAGGTATTTGATGAGATTTCTGCTGCTGCTCTATACAAACATGTACAGATTGGATATTACTTTTTAATGCAAGAAAAAAGAAAGTTTTTGACTGTTTTCTTTAATGAGTCATTTGGGATGATTTATAGTTTTCAATATACAGAGACTTATCCTAGATAGGGAGACGGTCTCCCTTTAGCAATTGTTTCTGTATGTGGGCGTGAAGAAACTATTGACATGCTTCTGTGATTTAGTCATGTGTGCCGAGACAGATCAAGTATTAGTTTCACTGTGTTTGTCGTTATGTTAAAACCTGTCATTTGCAAAACAACTTTCACAACTTTATTTGCCCTAATGTGAATGGAACATAAAATGTAGAATTTATTGCCGCATTACATACAGAATAATTCTTTATAATATGTTTCTGTGTAAAACTCTAGATAAACTTGCATTGCTAAAACAATTACAGATTTTGGGTGGGGACTGCCTCTGTGATGAAATGTGTCAAGGCATGCTTACTCTTAAGATGTATAATCTCCTGGGGACATCTCTGAGCATTTGCCAAATGGTTTATGTAGAAGTGTCGTTAATCCAATAAGGTGGGGCTGTTTGTTCAGATTTAGTCCCAGATGTTGTTGGGTATGAGTTAAATCCCAACTGCACTTGGACGAAGGTGTGGTGCATATGGGAGATTTGCTCCAGTTATGGTGTGTTCTTGTATCTGGTTTACATTCCAGTGTTTCCTTTTTTTTTTATACACTCAGTCAGTCACGAGAGATAAGCATATCACTTGCATACCATTATGTAATGGTAAAGCAGGGATAAGGGAGTTATATAGAAAATGTATTGACACTGTAGTATGCTCTCTGCTTTTGGAATGAAAATGAAAGTTATCCAAAGTCCCCAATCAGGTGACACAGTGCTGTCATCTCCTTTGCTGAACTGAAATTTATATTGTTATAAAATACTTTATGAAGGAAATTTAAAAAGACATGAATATTTAACATAATTTTATATTTCTGATACTTTAGAAAGGTAAAAAGCTGTTATTTTCAGTCATTAGTGTTTTTTAAACTTTGAGATGACATAAAGGGAGGATCTGCATGGGCGTTGTCTGTTATGGGTGTCAGCAACAGCCAAAGAGTAAGGAAGTTGGAAATGGCTGTTCACAGCTCTACAGGCGTGTTTGTTTGGATCCACACGTGACAACGGATCTGGTTTCAATTAGCTGCATGGCTTCTTTATTTGATCTTTCACTCATCAGGAAATAGTCATTTTGCAGTAGAGAAAAAAAAAAGCTCTTACACACAACAGAAACTTTGTCAACAGATTATTTATGTCTGCTACTACAAATACTTCTGGTATGCATTAGGAATGATACCAAACATTTTAAATCACCTCTGACTTTAAAGTTTTGCCTGTGATATGTTCAGATATGAACAGCGTAGTGCACTGCTGACATCTGCTGTCCATGCACTGTCTGCATGTATCATTGACCAAGTCCTTTGACTTCAGCCAGGCCAGTGTTTAATAAAAACCTTAATTATCAAACCTTGGTCTGTCACGTTTGAATGTATTCAATAAGCTTAATTGTTGGCCTTTAATTTTACTGTTTTAGAAAATAAAATTGCTTGAAACAACATATAGTGTAAAATAAATTTAGTGTTAAGTAAAGCTGTCATTCCCAAAGAAACTGTCTTTACAATTTTTGTCCTGTTGGTTTAGCATTGGACAACTCCACCCTAATCCTAACCCTAACCCTAATCCTAATTTTTGCAGTCCGGCATGCTCACTTTAACAATCGTCTGCTGTCCTTTTCGGTTTCTTTTGTATCAGTGAAGTTAATGCCAGGAAGATGAGACATATTATAAGTATGAATTATGATATATGAGGATTTTGTTGAGAAACAACTGAAAAAGGCTTATGCTTCATTTCCATGGAATCTTTTAATGTTGTTCGTGGTCTTTTCGATTTTTTTTCAAGCTGTGCTACTATGTGATCAAATGAAAAGGTTTTGCAGTTGCTGAACATGTTTTTAAGAGGGAAGTTTAATCTTCACCCACACATAGCACCAGAGGCAATTAAATCAAATCGCATCCCAGACATGCCACTGGAGTCTTCCGTGTTTTCATCTCTGAAATTCTGCCAACTGCGTACATTATGTGACTGAAATGAACGGCTACAGTGTGTTGCAGCCCTGTGCCTTTCATTATGGTGGGATGCCATTTTTATGGCGTGACTCACGCTGGGCCATTTTCATACGCTGTAGATGGAAGTCTGACCTTTTTCTGCAAAACAGTTAAAAGTAAAGGACACAGTGAAAGTGTTAACCCTTTATGTCCAAAAGGGGAGTTAGTTGTGATTTACTAGCTTGAACATTCTTGCTGCTGCTCCTGGCACTGGCCAACATTAATGTTTTGCCCAAACAAACTGTGACCTTCAGTGACCGGCCGTATCTTTTACTGCTGAGTCTGAATGTGAACTCACTCCCAGTATTTTATAATGAGCAGGAGAACATTGTGGTCCACATGTTACACAAGTGGGTGAGTAGAACACCAAGCAGACACTTTGACAATTAAATATTGATGTGAGTACCAGGTTATAAAATAAAACCATAGATGCTTCGTCGCTTTTGGCAGCATAACATTTAACTCCCTTTAGGCCAAATCCTGGAAAACAAAGTGATCGATAACATGTGGAATCTGTTAAGGGCCCAGATAGTTATGCTATTAGTCATTTCCCAGGGTACTAGTTGGGCCAAATAGATGAGGATGACTAATGCTGTTTCAGGTCTGTGAGGAAAATAAAGGGCTGCTTAACTGTGCATTGCAAAAGTATTCACACTCACCTTGATTCAACTTGTCAATAAGTAATTTTTTTTGCAACTTTATGTAACAGAATAACATTTTGTAATGCTAGAAAAAAGTTCCCCAGTTTTTAGCTTTTACAATTAAAGGTGATAACATTAGTCACCATATATAAGTTTACCTGTAAGTTACTTCAAGCACACCTTCTCTGTAAAGAGTTCAACAGAACGGCACTTAGACATGACCATCAAATCTAAACTAGCAGGCTGAATGGCAGAGCAGGGAAAGCAGCCAAGAAACCCATTGTAGCTATGGAAGAACTGCTGAGATCCACAGCCTTCATCTGCTGAAAGAGAAGCTATTAGACGTGTATGCGTATTTTCACATGTCAGAGGAAGAATATCATGTCATACTCTTCAAACCAATTCCTGTGGCATAGATTCTTTTCATTTCACCATAGGATGTCTATCTTTAGTAGGTTTGTTTAGGTGGCTTTGGGGGGGTGACGCTATGCTGACAGTGTCGCGCACAACTTTTGCAACTGTCAGCACTGCAATTGACAGAGCATTCTCTACATTAGATTACTCTATATTTAGAGAATGTTGAGCATTAGCTTAATCCTAACAACAGCAGGTGATTTACTCTTGTGTGCCTCAGCTATGATTTCATTGAGTGGGTCTTTGAAGTGATGCTGGTTGCATTTAGTTAAACGCCTTTGCTGTTTGTTCCCCGTTTTCATATTTATGGCTATTATTATTTGTGGGATCTGCAAACCTTTCCACAAATATTCCCTCTCGATTTGATAAAGAAAATACACTAAAAACGGCACAGGAACACAGAAAATGGTCAAATATTCTCAAATAAATGTTAACATGTTTGAATTGAGTCTTGATCAGTCTAACTATTGAAGCTTTCTTGTTTAATAACACCGCCCACACACAAAACGTTCCCAATTATTTTTGACCAATTTCTAGAGCAAACATTTTTAGTATATTTAAAACAAGACAAAGTAGTAACACAAGTAACTTATCAATAAGATATTGGATCTTGTTTTAGGTCAATTTTACTTGAACTTATAAGTTCCAGTTGCAGCTTTGTTTCTTTTAAAATATATTGAAATATATAGATAGCAACTAAAAACAATCCACCACTAAAAAAAGTACTTTTTTGTCAATGCTCTAATTATTGAGTTAAAGCAAGTTCCTGCATCTTTCTGAAAAGAAAATCTTAAGTTAGTTTTGTGTAATTTCAAGTCTGCTTGGATAATTTTGCTAGAAATTGGGAAAAAATTCTAAGATTTTGTGATGTTGGAGTGACTTATAGTTCCACATGAATGCTGTGTTTCATTTTGCTGAGTGAGATCTGACGCTTGTTTTCAGAGAGCTGACCTCCTACCATCATCTTCAAAGCGACAAGCTAAGAGCCAGCAATCAGGGGCTGGGGGTGGG
>JAVLVB010000286.1:3615943-3626974 GCA_032876305.1 Orestias chungarensis
GGGGGGTTTGGTTTATCCTACTTGAGCGTCCAGACAGAGTTCTTCCATCAGTTTCTAACTGCGACACGGTGTGATCATTTGGCTCTGATGGATATTTATAGCCATCTGCCAACTTCAGCCCTCCTTCCCTTCAGCTGCCCTCCCCTCTCGACCCTCCGTACCCCTGGCTCGCTGTGTCGTCCCTCCTCCCTAGAACATGGGGGAGCACGCTGACTGATCCAAGCAGCAGGCACAGCCTGTCAAAATCTGAGACAAGAGGGGGAAGCGACACAGCACAGAGCAAACAAACAGGAACTTTGCCGGTGCTCCTTATTTCCCCTACATCCAGCTCAGTTTTTCTTCAACTCTATTCTCCTCTCTTTGGTCTGTTAGATGAAGGTCATACCTGGTAGGTAATCTGAGTGTGTTTTGGCCATGTGCGTGGGTTTTAGCTCTGTCTGCTCAGCTTCTGGCCATCCGTGCGTTATTGGCGAGCACAGTATGTGAAGTCTTGTTGTTGTGTGTACAAGCACACATACCGACTCAAACAGGACAGAAACATACTCTTATTTAATAGCAGCTGACATTGTGAAAGCTTCCTGAATCTGTTTGTGAAACTATTTGTAACCAATATATTGTTTTGTTTTTTACTAATCTTATGATTTTAGATGTGTTTTGTCAGCAAAATCAATGGAGGGTAATTTGCTATTTAGGATGTGTTGGCTTCTTTTTAACCAGCTTTTTTTTCTTTTCTTTGGATAAGAAACAAAGATAACTGGGTAAAAGTCCGTCATTGATTGTTGACTATCTTGTAATGTAGGGAAAGATAATCTTGTACTTTAAATCAAAATTTCAGATCATCATCATTTTAACACATTTCCATTTTTAGTTGGTGTGATTAACTTTTATTACATTAGATGATCTGGAGGCTTTAGCTAACTACGGAGCCAAGTATTTATTTTAGTTTGGAATTTGTATTTGTATTAAAGCAAGGGACTGGCATTAAATTCTTCTTCTAACTAATTAGAACTTTTTTTATATAAAATATCACCCATTAGGCTTATTTTGACTGGTACCTTTAAGATATATATAAAGTAAGATATATATAAAGATATTTATAAAGAAGAGGAACTCTTCTGCAGTTTTTTTTTTTGTCTAAATTCCAACAAAAAATGTAGGGATTTTAAGGATAACTCCATTTACGCAATGAAGCTAGCATGACCATCACCTTTCCACACAATTTCGCTTAATTTTCATCTCTCTTTAGTGAGCCAAACAAAAGGAGATGTGACCAATGATGTTTTGCTCAGTTTTAGAATTGCAGTTCCACTGATGCCATTTGGCAATGGGAGTGATGGCAGGGAATTCTGTCCCTGTTGGCCACGCTTTATAATATTAAACAATTAACGTTGGAACAAGAGCCTGGAAAAGATGTCATGGCCTTATTCCATCATTTCCAGTTGGGTCCAGAGATGGCAATGCTAAATAGTAGAGTGCAGTAAATACATTACATCCAAACATTATAGATTGGATTAAATCAATTACAGTTGGTTAAAACATCAACTGAATCCACACCTCCAGCAAGAAATCGATTTTAAATTGACCAGACTCTCTGATTAAAGCATAGCATTAAACAACCAGGCTGTTACCAGGCATTATGAAAGCTAATATGCTTAACCTCTGTCGATTTAAAATGTTCCTTTTTTATAACGGGATGATGATAACGGGAAAACTGGAGGAGTTATTATTATTTAGTAGATTAGTTAGCATACAAGCAAATATTTGGTTGTTACTACTTTACAATTCTACCATTTGGCATTGTAGACTTTTGTAACGCACTTAGGCATATTTAAGCAAATACATTAGCAATGAAGTTATCAAAAAAAGTCTATACATTGCCTTTTTTGTTTTTGTTTTTTAGGCCCTCGCATGTCTAGGCCTTTAAGTCAAACACACTTATGCCTCAGACTTTCAGTCCAGTTTCAAATATTTTACAAAAATTCATTGAGGAGAATACATTTTTTCAGTAAACACGTCAGGGTGTTGAAAAACGTCAGGAATGCCTCTGCTATGCTTATCCTGTCCCAGTGGCCTCCGCCCTCCTTCACAGTACAGACCCACCTGTTACAACAGCCTGAACTTGCCTCAACCGCCTCCTACCTTAGGGCTCTCTTTTCCAAGAATTTTTTTTTAAGGGGCCTTCACTCCAGCATGGTGGCTTTGAACCACTTGGTTGACTCCAGCGGTTGAAATAAATACACAAGTGAATTAAAAACAGCTAAGAATAGAGTAAAAAAACTAATGCTGGAAAAGTTTGATAAGTATGTGCAGATGCAGTATGTGACGAGGACAAAGGCCAGTTAAGAACGTTTGACATTTCTAGCGCACAGTTTCCACAGTTACTGTGAAAGTTGTTAGTAATATATCCTAAGACGAAGTAAACACTGTAAAGGTTATTGTTAGTGAAACCAGAGATGCAGCCAATTTACGATCCATGGCCAATCATTTAAATGCACCGATTTGCTGATAGTGAACCGATTATTTCAAAGTAGATACTTTTTTTAATATACAGAAATGTATTCATGCAATAGAAAGAAATGTTCTGCAATTAACATGCCTCCATAGTCATACACTTTCCTTTCAACATGTTGTTTATACTTTTCCATTTTCCCTTAATATTCATTTTACAATGCCTCCATTAGATTTTCCAATAGATTAAGCTTTTTTGTATTGGTAATTGACATGCATAAGTCCTCTCTGTATGTCCTATAAAATATGTTGATAACTGCACCCATAGCATTTGATACCAGCTAATTCTCATGCCCTAGCCAGGCTAAATGGGAATAACTTTAACAAAACCAGAATGTTAAATATATAGATGTTAGTCCAAAACAGAACAGCTAAATAAGGAGCTAAATCCTTCTCCTTGCTTAGGATTACCCACAAAACTTTAGCATTACTTTAACCATGACTTTTTAAAACATGGATACATTTTTGTCACAGTAGGTGGAATATCTTCTGTTTCGCAACATTTCAGTCTGAGCCACTTTAGCTCAGTTGAACAAACAGTGAGATTAAAACTAATTGTTCGCTCACAACACTGGGATTTAACAGCTAATCAAAGTCTAATAACTATAATCTTTTACAATTTTTTTAAGGTCATACTTTTTTAACTATTTATTTTTGTTGTATTTATGAATTTAGAACCTTTACTTATATTATTTGATTTGCAGATGTCACATTACTCAGTCCATAAAGTGATACAGCTTCATGTGCGATGTCATTATCTATTTCTTTAGTCATAAGCTGCCATGAAAGGTTTTAGGCCATGTCTGTTGTGATCAATTTAAAGTGTGAGTGTCTCTCTACTGCGTGTCCGCTTTTAACTGAAACAAATATTTGGCATTTCTGACATTGCAGTGATGATCTTTTAGTCATGTTCATCTAATAGGTGTAGTCTTGTACGTTAGAACTCTCCATGCATGAGCATACATTCTTTCATGATAAAAGGCCTTTCCCTAAGAAGACTACCAATCGTTAAACTGAAAAAGGATTGTTTCTCATTCCTGACATTTTATTCCTTATTGAATAAACAAAGATGCAGTGATATGAATTTCTTTGTCAGAACAATGTGTTGATCAATTTCTGTAAAAATGGCAGTTAGAATTGTTTAATTCTGATTTGTCTTGTTTAACCCAAGTCACAGAATTTTGCATATTGTGTATTAGATTCAAGATTATGTTTATTCATATATTGCCAATATACAACAATTGTCCTCTTAGGGCCCATAATCTCTAAGACAAACTTTTCATTCTAATCATAAATACATGATTCAAAAAGTTTGTAATCTAAGGAAACCCAGCAGATAGCATTGAGTCATTGACTTGCAGGATTCACTCCTCTGGGATCAGCACACCGAAACCATAGCTTGTGTTGTCGTTGACTTAACAGAAATCCTTAATAATAAGCATGCATGTAGCAGCAGTGGAGAGGAAAAACTCAGCTTTAACAGAAGAAACCTCCAGCAAAACCTGTCTCAGTATAAGCAGCAACCGACTGGGCGTTTTAATTTTTAGCTTTCCTGATATGGGCAATCCTTTAGTATTTATTTTAAAAGAAGAGTGAATGCCAAATTGTTGTAAAAAACGGGTTTGATTAGCATCCTATAAATTAAAGGTGAGCTCAGTTTTGCATTAATAACTGTAAAACATTAATCTCTCTATGCATTCCCTTAGGTAGTATACCTGACCTTAAATGTAACATTTCTAATAGACCAACAGTATCTGAGTATAAATACAGACTAACTTTTTTGTTCTCTTTTTACCCTCAGGTTATCTGCTGACCTCTCTTTCTCTGTGTCTGATTGAAACACAGAAATATGTCGAAATGTCATAAAAAATACAATTCCCTTTTACATAGTTTCTTTCTCCCCTGACTTTATTTTCAAATGCCTACCTGACACAAACAAATTAGTTAACTTTGAGTTTGCCAGTGCTTTTGTTTCTGTATTGCTCATCACTAATATATGCCCAGTAATGGCTAATCAAGCTGAAAATCAGTTTATTATTATTAAAAACTCCCTGATTGTTTGTATTTGGCTTCTGATTCCTTAAAAGTATTGCTGATATTCAGTTCAATATACCTTCTGCTCACGTTGTGACCGTCTTTGAAATGAAGTGTTTTTTGCAGCTGCTTTCCCTGGTAGTTTGTGGTCTTTAGTCCTGGGGCTTTTTTGGATTTAGCTGTGACTTTTTCCTGGCCTCTATTCTGCACCATGACAACTTTTGCCTCTCCGCCATCACTAGCTACTGGTGATGTAGTCTTAATTGGTTTCTAGTCACATGCTGCACATAGTCAGAAAAGTAAAAGGAAAGGAAAAGATTCCCTTCTGACCAAGTGGTAATGGTGTCAACATGCATCCCTCTGCGTTCCATTGCTGAGCTTTGACCTTTTGTTCTAGTGTGTCCCCCTAAACTGTCTGAAACAGCATCTCAACACCGACCTCAGGGACGCAACACCTTATACACTCGTAGGTTATTTATTTCTTTTAAGATTTTGAAGCTTACATTGTGACGGAGTTGCATTAGAACAAGGATGTTAATCAGATCATAAATGGCTTTGTGTAACTACTTCTTGATGGATTTTAATATTGGGGTGAAAGGGTAAGACATTGTTCAAATTGTGGTTTTCTGGGCTGAGTAACTGTTTTTACATCAGGTCTGAAACAAAAGTAGAAACAGAGGTTTAGTATATAAAAAATAGGCAGAACCTGACATGGCGTTTAAACAAAATGATCAAATGTAGGGCTCTCACAGAGTTGGGTGAATAGGAACAGCTAAGTTATAGTTTTGTCCTTTTCCTTGACCTGGTGTTTGGAAAAGTCCTCATTCTTCACAAAACACCTTAAAGTCCCACTATGGAACAAACTAGTGGTCATTTACTGTAGTCTGTGTGATTCCCAGGACTGATTACTGGATCTGAGGAAAAATGGATGGTTTACCACCCTGTGGTCGCTTCTCAGAAACCAGAAGGCATAAGTCACTCAACAAACAGAATGTATCCCTGAGAGCATCATGGAAACCCAGAGGCACACTTCTGTCGGTGGGGAATAATAAATTAGTCAGTCAAATGGAGCTCCATCAGGGGATTTTCATGTGAAGATGATTTATTTATAAGCTCCATGGCAACAAATCTAGGGTGTTACTTTTTATCCAGCTGGTGCTTTACCCATTTAGTTAGAAAGCCTCTTCACTAGGTCCAAATGCCAGGAGTCGACACCAGCAGAAGGAAAGGTCATCATTCATTCATTCATTTAAGTATTTTTCGAGTCTTGTCTTTTGCAGTACATATACTGTGAAGTGTTCTGAAAGTCATTCATTAAGTTTCCCTTGGTTAAGACTTGTAAATAAACCTAAAATGACATTTTTCATAAATGTAATAAAAAAATTCTATTACCTGTAAAACAAATGTTGTCAATGTTCATCTTTATACAGCACTGATCAACTTTCTGTGCTGCCCCTGGCCTGAAATGTTCAAGAAGTAGAGTACCTCACATTTTTCACAGTTTTCTGACTTTAGAATAGCTCAGCTGTCCCTGTCACAAACTGATCCATCACAAACCTTTTTCGGGGGGGTTCATTCAAGTGTCAAAGTTTACGGTTTCCTTTGGCCAGACCTCTGATTGTAACTGTCTACAGATTTATTGTATGTAAACATCTAATTATTCCTGCAAGACACGGGTAAAGATCAGGTTTAAAGCAGGTGATCAGCTTTAAAATTTTAATACTAAGACTTATAGAGCCCAGAGGAACCTGTAAATGCAAATATGTGTACATATCTGCTCAGAGAGAGGGAGTAAGGCTAAGATGTGCCTCTTTAAATATAATTTGTTACAAAGTTTAACTCTGACACACGCCCAAACATAAAAAATGTGCCCTTAAAGACCCACTGATATGATAAAGGGTTGTTCTAGGTTAAGCAGGAGGCTCATCAAACAGCTCATACCAAAGAATATCGCAGGGTGAAAGTACTGTACCAGATTTCAGAGTAAACCTAACACTTCTTTATTTCTATTCCCCATGCGAATTCCTTTGATGTTCTTCTGTGTAAAGAGACGATAGGTGGAAGAATAGTCATAAAATGCTAATCATCTTGAATTACCAGTCTGTTATCTTTCATTTTGCCTACAATGAGAGGGGCAGGGCAAAACATATTTCTTTCACCAGTTACGATGTTGTTTCTGTTAACACTGCACACGCACCATCTGGCTGTCTAAAACACAGAGGCTACTGAGCGATTCTGTGTTTTTATGTCACGATCGTGGTAACCATTAGGACGGACGAGCAGGGACATGACATGAACTTGTACGAAGAGCGGCTCAGGCAACTGTGCACTATTATATCCTCTACCGGTGAGTGGTGAGGCTTGATTATGTCCTGTTTTTAGCAAAGTGATGCAGCATCAAACATTCAATTACGATCAAAAATGATTAAGGCTCATTCCAACAAAAATGATTAAGGCTCATTCCAACGTACTGTGAAAGTTTGTTGTACGTTTTATACACACTACTTTGATTTCAAGCGTTATGTGTTAAGTTCGCAAAGACGTACATGTTCTGTGTAAAAAAATTTAATACAAATAGTAAATGCTTATAACCTCGATAAAGCTTGTTAAAATTGAATTGCATTATATTAAGTGTACATATTTATGTATACAGGACACGGTCATATGATAGTGTTGCAGTGATATCAGTCACTGTACCCTTTGTAACTCATCTATGTTAAGTATATACAGACACAAAGGGGTGGGACATGGAAATAAACAAATCTTACATTTTTAATACAGATTTGGGCTTAACAAGAAGTATGTTTTGTACATTTTGAAACCTTATTTACATAATTATTCGGACTAACAAGCCACATCAGAATTCATATTGAAATTTTTTTACTTCTTCAGATTTATTTTTAAGAAAGTCAGGCTTATTTTTTAGTGGAGTCTGCTAAATTTTCTGCAAACTGGAATAAAACACCTGAGACAAAAATAGAAAGATAAATTGAGACATGTATTTTTACGTATTTAAATACCATAAGTATAACGTATTAACAAACAAAATACGTATTACTAACTTTTTTAACCATAATTTATATAGACCTCAGATGTAGATTAGATTAGACTAGAGTGGTTTGAATAGCCTTAAATGTAACTACTAGATCTGCAGAACCATTGTAGAACAAAGGTGGTCAAGGTCTATTTAAATTTTAAATAGCATAAAATACCTTTTAATGACATAATTTACATAATATTGTTGTTTGCAAACCCATTTTTGATTTTTCTGTAAACTTAATAAATTGAATTAAACTACTTTTCTTATGATGTTCCATGTGAGTACGTCACACAGTTGGCAGGATACAGAGCAACTCAGAACATGAGGTCATGCAAAGATATTCACACACCTTAAACCTTTTTATTCTTTTTTTTTGCTACATTTTTTATGTGTTTTAATTAGAATTTTATGCTATGAACTAATTGGGACAGTGAAAGATGATAGTGGCACCATCAAGCTGTGCTAAGTTCTTTAGCAGATGCAAGGAAGCTGGTTAGAAATAATAAAGGGCTACAAGTAGAGTTAGTTTAAAATAGTGTGTGGACATTTATTTTGTTGTAGGACAGAGTCTCTAAACGTAACATCATATTTACTCTGAATGTTTTACATCAAAAGCAATTTAAAGAAGAATAAAAGTATTAGGACGGTGCCGCACAGGTAATTCAGACCAATTATATTTTTTAAATACAATCATAGTGTATCTAGAACCTTGAAAAATAAACTATTTTGTATTTTCATACAACTTTGGTTTAACATAGAACTTTCCCTAATACAGAGCTTGGATTTTTAGGGTATTTTACTTAAAAGGTGTCGTAATTGGAAAGTTTGTTGATTAATTGTCCTCCAATTGTCTGTTTACTGTATGCACATTATCGAGTAAACGAATCGAACTGACGTTAAACAATGAAACCGTGTTTCCCTGACGTCTTTGGACTGTGGTTGGAAACTGCGGGCCCAGCAAAACCACAGCACTGCTCAAAGGAAAGTGGCAGCTGGCCATCGTGTTTTATATAGTACTTTGTTTCTGCAGGGCAAAACTCCTGGTAGAACTGCAACAGAATCTGTTTATGCTTCATAATTTTTTGAGTTTTCTACAACTCCACCGATTTCATGAATGTATTTAGTCATTCATTTCTTACTTTAAGTCCAACATATAATTAAATAAATAACAATGAAAAGCAATGGTAGTGAGCACCCGTGCAGATGCAGCATGTATCTGCAATGAGCTGGTTGTGGATGGTAGTATTTGTCATCTGTTGCCATCTAGTGGTCTGACTGTTACCATCTCTTTTAGCAGAGGGAAACAGTGGTGTAATCTTTAAACCATGGTGTTTTCCTGTGGAGACACACTGGAGACTTCTCTATGGTTGTGGCTGAAAATACGGCTGTGAGTAAGAGTTAGTCACAGTTGCCATAGTTACCATACAGAGACACGGTGCTTCCTGTTTTTAGTTGTTGGCATAGAAACAGATTTTAAGTTCCCTTTTTTCCCCACATTTACACAGCAAGCGTTGGGGTTAGGATGGCGTATAAAAATCACATGGCATTAAGGTAGATTAATATATCAAATGAAAAATGAGGAACCTACAGATTTCCATCTAAAGCTCGGAAATACACAGTCATTCGAAACTGATGATAGATTAAACATTTACATCACATGCACATTGGCTCTATGTCCTCCATTTAAATATATAAGTTGATTTAAGGCAGGAAAACAAATCTTGACCATATTGGCATATGGGCATGACTATTCTACAGGTCCTAACACGGAAAAAACCATTTCCTTGAGCTCACCAACAGAGGGAGACCCAAGCTGTTTTTAAACCTGCTCTGTCCTAACACTGCAGCTCAGAGGCTCCCCAGCCCCATTCAGGTTTTCATTCCTATTTAAGTTCCCCCAAATTAAAAACAAATAAAACACAGAGGCCCACATTTGGACACCTCAACAGACTCCCCTTAAGTTCTATTTTAAAACCACTCAGCTGCTCTGGCTAATCTGAAGGCTTGTTGAGTCTGTGATGAACTAGGTTTTCGTATTCATCATCAGATCTATCTCCGACAGCTCTGAGATCAAGGATAAGTCGATGTCGTTTAATGCCACAGCTATGCCAATCATCCCTGTTATTAGTGCAGGGAGCAACAACTCAGTTTTCAACATGATCTTCTTTCAAGATAAGAACATTGCGTCAAATGATATCATAGCCTCCATAAATCTAATAGTATATCAAAATACTTTCACAGACTGGCTCTACCTGATATATTAATAAATTGTGCCAACTTAAGACATTTGAAGAATTAAATATGTGATTGTATGCTAAGTAACTGAGGTGTAGGTATACAGTACATTGCAAATATAAACTCCTTAAATCTCTTTCAGTGTTTTTACTAAAAAAAAAAAAAACAAGTAAGAATTGTGGTGCACATCTCTATTTAGATAGTCGATGTCGGCCTGTTTGTTCTTTCTGAACCCTATCCTCTTAACCTTTAGGACTGCAATCATCCTGTCAAACATCGTTCTCTGCAAATCCTTCTTGCTTTGACAGAAATATGAACATACACCTCTACCTTTCCCTGCTTTCTGATGCTACTCCTTTATCATTTAATCTCTTTAAACAATGTATGAGATAACCTTGAGCTGCCGAGATAATCAGATTCTTGATGTTCTCTATTGTGACCTGTTTCTACTTTCACTTTTACCTGACCTCACAAACAAAGTTGGGGGTCAAATTATTACACTAAATAAGAAGGTAGAAATGAATTTAAGTAACCATGTGAAGAAGAAAAAAAATCTATGCAGTGTTTTTCATGGTATGCTATGAAAGGTGGATAATTCCCTGTGTGTAAACCCCTGTATTTTCTTTACAGCTCAGCTCTTTCAGAAACCATAATGACACATTCTTCGGATTCTTTTGTCCACCAATTTGTTTGGGTTCTTGTTTTCAAAAGCTTGAATACAGGTCACTCGAGACTTAAGTGTAAGCAAGTTCAGAAGTAGTTTTGTTGCTTTAGATAAGAAGCACTTTCTAAAAAGTTCTCTTTAAAAAGAAAATGGCGGGTCTCCCTTTTTTTATTTTGTTTTATTTTAACCAATGATGACAAACAAGTAGGTGTAATTCATGTTAAAATCAGGAACTTATGTAGTAGGTCCAATTTAGAAGGGCACTGAGGAAGTTAACTAGGCATTTATTCTGTAAACCCATGAGTGCTTCTAAACCGGTCTTTAAAGTATCAGAGCATGTCAACCCAAACATATTCGGATTATATAAATTTATAAACTGTTAGGTCCAGAAGTATAATGTTTGTATCTAACCTGTAGGACTGCTGAGGTTGACAGTATCAAAATAGATAATCAAATCTTAAAGTAAGAAAAGGAAGAGCTAACACTACAGTCCATTATAAACAATCATCCAACCTCAAACTTGTGATTTAGTAGGAAAAAAAACCTTCGC